>LBNU01025332.1:8521-33998 GCA_014162995.1 Artemisia annua
TTATCACAACAAACGATTTTCAATGCCTTCCTGCTCTTCACACAAGAGACAGCGACATAAAGTTGGCTATGGGTGAAAACTGGCATCTAGAGAAATAGCCCAAGTTGTGACAATGTTTGGCCTTTACTTTTATTAATAGTTATTGCAATACACACTATAACAGGGAATTGCCTACGGTTAAGTTTAAACGCATTTTATTTTATTAATATTTTAATAGTGGCATAGCCCACCTGATGGTCGGGCGAGCCTTATGAATATCAATGAAATAAATTAAGTAAAGGTAAATTAATTATAACGATACCAAGATATTTATTGAATACATTAAGAACAAAAATAAATAAATGATCATCTGATATGAGAAAATAAAGGTTATTAAACTATCCGCAAGAACAAAGTATACGTTGTCATTTCAAATGCGAAATATAGCTTCTTTGTACACAATTTCTTTGTATACAACGTTGTTGTTGAGCTTATGTATTTACCATCTTTATCACAAGAAAAAATCTTCAATTCCTTTATGATCTTGACTCTTTAGACAACCACATATATTTGTCCTTGCGTGAAAATTGGCCTTAATGGAACTACTGGTAGCATATGTCGAAAGTCTCCACCAAACAAAACAAAGAACAACTACAACAACATATTATGTATCGGCGAAACAGTTAACAAACCTTGTTGAGGATGAATGATTTCGCATACTCTCAGGTCATTAAAGAATAAGTCGTATCACATTTCTATTTTAGGTGCTAGATGAGGTGACTTGGATACAACGGTAAAAGATTGAAAGTGTGCTAAAACAGTGGGCAAAAAACACATTTTTTTTACATATAGTCACATCTACTTTAAAAGTTAGCTACATATTAGTGTAGTCGATTCTTTTATAATCCACCTGCATACTTTAACGCTTATATTGTAAGCAAAGAACTTTGGAGAAAAAAAAACACCAACCAAATAGTTGTAGATAGTGCCATTACTTAAAGCAGCAGCGTCATTCCAAGTGATAAATGTATTTTGATAACCTTGTCATTGAACTATCAAATTAGACTATCTTTAACTTCTCCCTGTTACAACAATAACATGAACTCAGATTTTATATATAGCTAGAAATATGTATCAATTAAACTTCCTAACTGCTCCCAAAATCCTATAAACCCTACAGTTATAAATAATAATTTGAATAGAAGATAATAGCTTATTAGATAATGACAAAACAACCAAGTAAATAAAAGATCTTAAAATACCTTCTTTGTTAGAGGAGGTCAAGTGTTTACTGTTTCAACTTCATTGACTTTAATTGGTCGTCAATCTTATTAGATTCTGTTGACATGCATCTTCCTCCTCACAAGTTCACTTTTGCTGGCTTATGAGCTTTTCACTTGACCTTAAAAACTTTATAAACTTAAGCCCGTAAGCTCATAAGGCCACAAAACTAAGCCTAGCAAATTTTCAATAAGCTTCTTACTTCGGAGTCCATACCTTGATAAGCTTATAAGCTAAATTTTATGGCTTATAAGGTTATCCAATTAAGCTTATGAACATATATAAGCTATAAGCTCAAGTGGATAAACTCATAAGTTAAAAGATGAGCTTATGAGCTTATCCAATTCTCAAAGCTAATAAGCCCATCTCGCCCATCATGACCCATTACAATCTTTCCCAACCAACAGAAAAGATCAATACTCACATGTTACTCGTCCATATTAGTATGTTCCTTTCGATGGAAAACTGATAGTATTCGAATGTCTAAAAAATGCAGGTAAAAAGACAACAAAACATTATTATAAATCAAATACTTAGATTATAATGTTTGGTTGGTTAAAAACGACTCATTTCGTTTGTGCTCGTTTTACCATTTCTTAAAAAATGAATACACTGAAAAGGGGCCCACCTTTGTCTATGTTGAACTCGAATGGCACCTCATTGTCCCCTTTATTCACAAACACATTTCCATCTTTAAGTTTCCCGATTAGTTTCGCTATAACCAAATAAGCATAATGTGTTAATTGGAAACAGTATATTCGAAAGAAACTTGATCGAGCCTGAGTAGGCCGTAGCGGCTGGACTTAACACCATCATCTTCGGATCAACGGATGCAATTGCCGCTAGGCTCCAAGGATTTTAAGTACCTTCTCATTTGTCTAATGATTTTAGATTGTTATTCCGTTTTATCCTGAGCTTTCTTCTCCTATTCATTTTTTGTGACTTAGTGAGTGTAGCAGAAACTTCATCTTTATCAGTTTCCATCACTAAACACTACTGAACCGGAGCTGGTCTTAACATTGTCATGTGCTGATCGACAATGGCAGCGACCTAAAATGTCATGTGAGGCTGTTTTATCGGGTGCATTTGTACTTGAAATTGAACTCTTCGCATCAACAGTAGCATCTGGAGTTAGCACTATCATCTTCTGATCAGCAGTAGCAGCTTGATCTATAATGTCATGTGAGGCTGTTTTATCCGGTTACATAACCAGGGGGCCTTTTTCTACGATAAATGTTGTAATCCCTTTGGAGCCAGCAACAGCATTAGTTTTAGCATAAACCACCTAACTAACATTAATCATATAGAGTAGAAAGTAACTAAGTTTGGAGCCAGCAGCAGCATCAGACTCCCGTAACAGAATCTAAATAGGTTGGCCCCATCATAATCATTGATTTCCTGAGCCAAATGAGCATAAAAAATTAACATACCCAATGAAAGAAAATTAAAAAAAAAATAATAAAAATAAAAATAAAATAAAATAAATAAATAAATAAAAAAAAAAATAATAAATACTTACTCATGATGTTGGGAGGTCTATTTCCTCTTTGAATCATCCACATGATCTTCAAGCCTAAGCAAAAAAGCATCATCACTATAGGTATTATGCCATATAATTCAGAGACTATAAGCTAAAAACTTACCTCCATGTAAGATTTTGGGCGGGGTGGTTTATTAGAAGGTTCTCCAGTAGCATGATGGTGGTGACAATAATCAACTGTTTACTAAAAGATATTTGCTATGCAAGTAAATAACTAAAAAACATATTAAGACATGAATGTTTGATTAGTATTTGACCTGCATGATTTCCTAAAGGTGAGCCATGGTCTGACCTACCATTTCCATTTGCATAAGAAGGCTGTCATATTGAGTAAGAGGATAGTCCGAAGAAACGAATGCTAGATTAAGATGATCTATAAGAAGGCTATCATATTAGGTACTAACAGATGATCTCTTGATCTTCCACTAAATAATTGAGAAACAATCAGACATTACAAAGTGGGGAAGAAATTACTATGACATGGTTTGTTTGAAAAAAAAAAAAAAAAAAAAAAAAAAAGGAGGCAATAACTGGTAGTCGAAAAGTGGTGGCATTTTGAAATAACAGTGTCAACTTGAGAAGACATAAAATAAATGGCGATAGTCTGAGCGCGTTCCACAGACACGTCGCCTCTGATGTTCTGTAATGGAAATGTATCATACTCCAGTGGTTCCACATGATAACAATACCTCTAACAAAATCAAGAACCATAAACAAATTTGTGACGCATACTACTAAAGTGCTAGATCATATAACATTATACTGTTTGAAACATGCCAAATATTTGGCATTGGGAATTACATCCTTAAAGGGCCTTCATACATGCTCGACAAAAGAAACCATGTCTGTAGTGCTGAAACAAAAGCATATGAAGTGAAAAAGCACACAACTGAGGTTCCCAAACTTACAACATATTTAGGAATATCAGATTTCTTTGAACCTGAAAAATCATCTTCGACCTGTTATGTGGTTTTAAATAGAACGTATCGAATGATTTTTGGCATCCAAGTCATCTGAACTATCTTACGGAGCGACTTTGATTCTGTCCGCACTTCTGATGACCCAATTAGTGAATTCAGGAGAAGATGCTAGCTGAGCAAAAGCTTTTCTGGTTGAATCTTCTGTGAATTCCTCCCATTCTTCTTCTAAGAACTTTTTCCTGTTTGGAGTCTTTGAAACGTCGAGTAAAAGTCATGTCAGTTTCCAGTTGCCCCTGAATTAGGCTTGCCTTCAAGAGCCAACACAGAAAACAAATCAATAACTATGTGTGAAACTGAGAAAGCACGATTTATAAGTAGATAATATTTATGAAATTGTGGAAAGTATGGATTTGTACTTTTGACCAGGGTTTTGGACCATCCAAAAGGCTTTAGTGGGCCACTGTATGGACTTCTCGAGGGCCTAAACTTTTGATGGGCTTAGAAATTCAGGATGTCTGGTGCTTTGGGGTTCTTTGTTTACTTTTAGCCCATAGATTCCGCCTCCCATAATATAATCGAGCGCTGCATGAAATCATAGTCATAGAACTGTAGAAAGCAAAGGTTCCGTCCACTTATGTTATTTTCATCTTGTGAGTCCTGTCTTTATTTCTCCTTGTACAAAATGACATTTCCACATTAAATTACCCATAATATGAAAAATTTAGAATAAAGGAAAAAAAAGAAGGAATTATAACATAATGTCTATAAAGTCAGCTGTAAAGCATACCTAAATGACAAAACAGATTCAATCACAACTACCATAGAAGAATACAATATACCGAACATGCAGTGGCCACTTAAATGAACGTCACTGCTAAAATGCTTTAATGAAAGTTGTAAGGCTCTTTTTAGGATCTGTCCTATCAAGGGGAAGTATTACGGGCTTGTGTGTCTTTGTAAAGAATGGCATTGTCTGCAAGTAGGCTTCACTAAACCTGATGCAAGCTTCTCAGTGTTCCAATTACCTGAAACATACAATTCAAAAGCAAACAAAAAAATGAATAGAAATTCAGAAAAGAAAAACCACCTAAGGGATTGTTTGGGATTGCTTATTATGAGTGCCTGTACCTTATGTGATCACGACTTCAGATGATACACATTCCTCAACATTGACAGTGGTCTTTGTATAGTTTACGTCTTTGTTGCAGCACATAACCTTCAATGTTTTCTTACTCTTCATTCATGAAATGACCATGTATAATTGTGTGTTGGAGAAAGATCATATCCATAAACTGTGTTATAAGAAATCTCACGCAGCCCGTATAAAGTAGCTATCCTAATAAGCAAATCGCAAACAACCTATATAAGCAGTGCAATAATATAATAAAAATCTTCCATGAATGTTTTTTTTTTTCAGCACCCAACATGAATTTGTATGGCATACGTCAAGCCAATGGGCCGCCTCAGTTTCGGAGTCTGTAATCTCAGTAATTAGGTTTTGCCCCACTGCATTAAACGAATTATTATTTTGGACAGACATGTAATTTCTGAATAGTGTCACTTCCTGCAACTCACAATACCTTCTCGAGCTCCAATAAGAGAAAGAACATGCGGGGGGAATAATACCACTTCCTCCTTAATTCCTTCAACAAAGGCTCTCTGCAAGCAACAATTATTTCATAAACTATTTATCATGCATGGCATGTGTATTTAACATAACGTACAATAAGAAAGCCACTAACCTTAGAGCGTAACAAAGGAGTTGATCAATGAATAATTGCAAACTTTTTATTGTGTATATATAGCGAGAGACGGTCGTATAATCCCAAAGCCCAAAAAAAGATTATATAAGAACTGAAAATACAAACGGGAAATATGTGACCACTCAACAACAGTAACGTAATTATCCATGTGGACAACCATATAGCTTAGAACACTAACCTGCCACACAGAAGTTATAGTAGGCACGGCTCCATTATTAAGAGCATCAATAGTCTTGATATCATTAATCTTGCCTCTCCTTCCTGCAATTCACAATATAAGTTAGATTGTGAACATAATAGGAGAAAACATTGGAGTCAAGATAACTTATTTTATAGTGGTAACCATAGTTCAGTAGTTTGGATTAAGATATTTTCAACCTAAAACGGACCAAACATCACACATATATGAACTTCTTTAAACCAACAAACAATATGTTAGCTCTATGTGAAACTGCTTTTGTTGCTTCTGATTTCAATTACCTTCGCTCTTTTTCATACTCCAAGCATCTAATGTTGTCATAACTACATCAAGACTTCCGTTGTTGAAAACATATACATGGGGTTCTTTCTTAAAAAAAAAACTGTGGGTACACTCTAGCCGTAATGCATGCTCTCCCTTGAGCTCCGAAACTCTCAATCACCAAATGATCTACCTGAAAAGAGTGAAATAGAATTAGAAACTATCGAACTTGAAGATAAAGTCGTCCTGAAGAAAATAGTATGCCAATTTCATACCAAGCTCCTAAGAGAGATCATTTTATCTTTCTGTTCCATGCGGATAAAAGCTCCATAGGTAGTTTTATCAATTCCTTGTCTCACGGAAGACCTGCAAAAGTTAAAATTACAAGAATGTAGAGATGTCCATCACCTATAGTATATATATGAGCATTAAATGTGTGAGTATGAACCTGCTTTGATCACTACACATCAGAACGACAAGTTTTTTATTCTTTTTAAATATACGGAAGAAGACTGCAGTTTTCTCTGTCAAGTCTTCAGAGGCCATAACCAGTAAGCCGAATGGCCCTGCTTGACCACTGACCCTTGCAGTCTTTGTGCTACAAAGAAGTTGAGGGTCATTCCACTTGGGGTCCAAAATCTCAGCCTCTTCTAATTTTGGAAGCTTAAAGGAGACTTCTATGTCAACCTAGGCACATAAATGAGCGATCTATTAAGGCTAACAAACTTGAGATTATAAGATGCATGAAATATGTAATTAAAGAATATAACCTGTGCGGCTGTGATGCCTGAAACTTCAAATAGTGATTCTCGGTTAAGCTTCTTGCTAGAGTAGGTAACATGCTTCTGGCGCAAGTTTTCAGTTTCCTTGATTGGCCATTGTAAAAGCTGTGTTCCGGTGGTACTAAGATAAACTTTCCGAGGGATAGACTGCAAAATCCCATAAAAATGAAATCAGTCAATAAAATGGTCACGATTTTAAGATCCTATTCAGCATCTCCTTTTGTCAATCTTTGTAAGTGCTGACAGGTACTATATATTTTTAAATTAGGTAGTTCTGTGGTGTCACTATATTGTTTAATTTCTTAACAAACGGGAAAACAATATAGTCATAGTTGGCCATGCATGGTGCATCAAAAAAGAAATCAAAATTTTAAGATGAGCTTTTTTACCTGTATTCCAGCCCATCCTTTCTTGATATCATCTGTCGAACTATCAGACTCGTTAATCCAGCCCCATAGTATCCTTCTGTTCTTCACACTGTCGAAAAATGTTTTTGATGCATAGAACTTTCCGTAATCATATCTTAAATCTGATCTACTTCCTGTAAGACCTTTATTATCTGGTACAAACTTTTCTTTATCAGCGTCATAGCTCCCAATTGTGTAGTAGTCATGCGGTAGAAAGCTGGCTTTAAGCACATACTTCAGGGTTTTTCCATTTTCCGAGTTCTCAACGCCATCTCTACTGTTTATAGACACAGGATAAAAGTCTGGACACTCCCAGATCCCAGTATTCTTCCAAAAATAAAGTGGATCATCATGCAGACTCCAGTGAACAAAATCCTTACTTCTGTAAAGAATCGCAACTCCTAGATTATTTCTCAGACCACCTACAAGAACCCTCCAAATTCCATCGTCACCCTTCCAAGCTGTAGTTGGATCACGAAAATCATCTGGTTTCACCCCACGAGGCGGAGTCATGATGATGGGATTACCAGAATATTTCACCCATTCTTTAAGAAAAGGATCTGATAAGTTCTTTGGCTTTGCAAGATTCTGAACTTGTTGATTTTTTATGTCGAGCCCAGTGTACAAAACGACTGGTTTGTTTCCCGGAAGGATTGTTGCAGAACCTGACCAGCAACTGTATTTGTCAAAGGGATTGGTCGGGACAAGTGCATTTTGGAGATGAATCCAGTTGACCATATCATGGGAAACCGAATGCCCCCATACTAATGTTTTATTAAAGGTCGAACCATAGGGGTTGTACTGGTAGAATAAATGATAAACTCCCTTGTAATACATTGGACCTACAATTTTCAAATGAACAAATCAACATATGAAACCTTCAGTATTATGAATTACATTAATCTTGCTGATATAATTAATTAATTTAGACCATTACCATTTGGATCTGTATGGTAAATTTCAAAGGAGAAGATACAAAACCATGCAAAGAAAAATATAACACAATATTAGTTTAATTGTTAACAAAATATTAAATTCAGTTGTGGAAGTATATCTAGACGGAACATTTATTTCTGGTTGTGAATATGATACTCAATGCACAAGGTTACTGGCACCAAATAACAGGAATCCCTATCATTACTATGAGTTAAGGTCCCTTAATGCAACCTAAAAAACATCATAAATATCAATTATATAATCACCTCGTAATTTATGTGATGTTTTCCATCGAGTTGAGTTTCTGGTGCTGCACATACTGACGGAGCAGTTCTATAAATCCAAAAGTATTTACGTTACATCTAAATTTCATATAATAAATATGTGAATCATTAAAAAAAGATACCTGGAATACTATTGTGCTTTGTTGAGCAGCCACCAATCCACCATGTCGATAAATGATAATTCTTCATGTTCTCGATATATCTCAATCACTATATTCATAACTGCAGCGTAGAAAAAGTTTCTCCAAAACAACTGCAAAAGCCAAAACACAAATTAAGCCAATAAATACACAACCATTTAGTACTTAAAACAAAAGATATTGTCGCATGTTAAACAATAATCTTCATAAAACTCTGCAAGCCTGAAACATAAACAAAAAAAAAATGATATTAGGGTTTTGAAAAAAAGAATATTATGAATGAACCGTCATAATTTTTTACGTATGCTTATATGTTTGATTAGGGTTATTCTCATACTTATCTTATTAAAATTGTCAATCATTGGTTGCATAGGTTTATAGATTTGGGCTTGCAAGATATAAACAAAAAAATGTGTTGTTCTGGTGGTAAATCATGTTTATTTATAGTCTAATAGACCCAGGTTCAAATCTTGCAGCGTACATTTTTTTAAACAAATTAAATCCGTAATTTTTCAATGAAATAAATTGAAAAAAAAATGTGGAAATTCAAATAAATAAAAATAAATTATATAAATAAAAAATGCATACTTAGGTGGCAACAAAAGTTGCTTACATGGCCAGAATATGATGACATGGCTGATAATGAATTACTGGGCAATGAGGTGGCGTTTACGTGGCATTATCTACGTGTAACGCCTCCTGTTATATATATATATATATATATATAACACTTGCTAACACCTTTGATCATCGTAAAAACATGAAATAAACAAGATTAGAAAAGTTTGATGATCCTTACAATGGTGTTAGTTTGGAACGTGGCTAGGAGAAGAACAAAGGAGACCCAAATGACTTCCAATTAACCCAAATCACCTTTCAATTTACCCAAAACTCTTGTAATTATAACCCTAATGATCTTGATCTTCCAAAAATTTTATAAGAATGTGTTTGTGTGTGTTTGTTTGCTAAGCCAAAAAAAGAAGAAGAGAAGAGTTATAGAAATTTTTTGTGCATAGTATTGTCTAGTTAATAAGTTAGGTTAGGTATTAGATTTGGATAATAGGATGTTTCTTGGTTATTAAGGTGTTTAGGGGTTAAAAGGATGAAAAGGTTATTCCTTGGTGTTGGTGGGTTAGGTGTGGCCGGCTAGGGATCCAAGGGGGGGGATTATAACTTTTACTCTTCGTTGGTATATCGTGTATCGGTTTAAGCTTAAATGCAACCGTTACGTCCCGGTTTGACTTTTTTGGACACGACTACGTAAAATAAAGTTTTTAGCCGCGGTTTTGTCAGAAAAGTAATAAAATGAGTTTACTGACTCAAAAATATATTTACTTGACTTTTACCATAATTACTGTGGTGTCGGTTCGCGTGCGGCGTTGTTTTTCAGAAAATGTGAGAAAGCTCTCAGTAAATTACGAAACTTGTCAGTAACTATCCGAAATGGATTAATTTGTGTTTACTGACAAAAATAAACTTTTTCAGTATTGACTGTAAGCTACAGTGTGTAGGACAGCTCCCGAAAACATGCAGAAATGTGCAGAAACATGCAGAAGTGTGCTAAAATGCATATAACGTTCAAAGTAAGTATAATAAATAGAAATTTATTATAAAATTAGTTTATGAAAAATACCATTTGTCACANAGCTATTCTCGCACCCACACATGAGGAAGTGGAAAAAATAAATACGTCCATGATGTCGAAATTAGATGGAGCAGAAAAGGTTTATTATAGTTCAGATACGGTTTCTGACATTGACGTCGATTTCAATTATAATGAGTCTTTGTACTCAACAGAATTTCTCAATTCAATCAAATGTTCCGGCATTCCAAACCATAAGTTAGTCTTGAAAGTAGGTGCTCCGGTAATGTGTTTGAGGAACATTGATCAAAGAAGTGGGTTGTGCAACGGAACAAGGTTGCAAATTTTGAGAATGGGTGTAACTAATATAGAAGCAAAAATAATATCCGGCGGTATATTGGGTGAAGTTATCGCTATTCCTCGGATGATAGTATCTCCGTCAGACAAGAAAATGCCTTTTCAATTAAAAAGGAAGCAATTCCCAATTTCGGTTTCATTTGCAATGACAATAAATAAAAGTCAAGGACAAACTTTGGCAAAGGTTGGACTTTATCTGGAACGCCCTGTTTTTTCACACGGCCAACTTTATGTGGCCGTTTCACGAGTTAAGAGCAAAAAAGGTCTTAAGGTGGTATGTTGTGACAAAGATGGTAATTACACCAATACTACTACAAATGTTGTTTATCAAGAGGTGCTTCACAGATTATGATTAATGTTTAAATGTAATTTTCACTCTTTCTCATTACAAAGTTTTTATTGGAATACTTTCATCTTATAATTATTATATAAACAAGTTTAGCCTTTTTTCATAGACATGTACAAAAAGACCGACTACTAATATGCTTTCTTTAATATTTATAAAAGGTAGCCGCCCAACGGGCGGGCCTGTAGCTAGTATATATATATATCTCTATATTATATATAACAGGAGGCATTACACGCGTATTGCCCAGTCATTGCCACCTAATTAATTTTGTGCCATGTCATCACATTGTGGCCATGTAAGCAATTTTAAATTTATTTTTTTATTTTATTTTTTATTCTAAAATCTAGATTAATTAAAAATTTAGAGTGAGATTCGAACATGAATCTGTAGGTTTAAATGCGGACGCCTCAACCAATGGAGCCAAGCCATTGATTGTGATTAAGAACCGAATCCAAATCTATAAACTCAAAAAATATAATAAATGAATACAGATTTAAGAACCCAAACCCAACTCATCCCATATCATTCTACGTACCTTCTGCAACCCTAAAACAAATCCATTCTCCAACCCTAAAACACAACACAAACAATACACACATGAAAGAATACATGTATACTTAACGTTTGATATCAAGCACAGGTAGCCTACCATCTTCTCAAGTTATCAGGTTAACTATATGTTATTTTTTGATCGCTAAATTCATCAAATTAACGTGTTATTTTTTTGTTATTTTTAATGCTTTAGTGTTGTTTGATATCTTATGTTAGTTAGTTAATTAGCCTCTTCTTTCTGATGCACCTTTGCTATCTGCGAAAATCACAAGCCATAGTCTTCTATGAATTTTTACTTAGTAAAATAATTTTATCATTGTAGCTTTTGCTATTGACCTTGCAAAACGCACCTCCTGGTCTTGATTATGAGAGGTACAAGAAATTCTCCAAGGTAACGTGTTTTATTTAAACCAACTTCTAAAGATATCATTGGAGGCTCATCTTCTTTTGTTTTATGTTTAAATCTTTTAAGCAGGTGATTGCAAGTTGCCTGGTCAAAGATCCTTCGAAATATCCTACAGCAAAGAAGCTTTTGAAGCATTATTTTTTCAGGCAAGCTAGATCAAATGATTATATAGTACATATCAGTAGCAAATATATGATCAAATATTGATCAAAGGTCTCATGTTAACAATTCAAACCATTCGTCATGCTAAGATCTACTATTAACATCATTTTTGATAAGCTCAACATCTACGAGGGGAGATACAATCACATATTTATTTTATATGCTTCTCCATTTATATCACATATTTATTTTTTAAGGAATGATTTATTTATTAACTGAATTTATGGTTCCTGGTGATAATCATGCAGCCATCATTTTTGGCAAGAGGTCTGCGTTACAAACTACAAGAGAAACACATAAAAAAGTAAGTGACTAAAAAACTATTAGCAGAAGTCAAGGATCGTTCTTTTTCCATATTGTTAGTGAGCGATGGTATGTTACGTTGTCTATCTGTTTTTTGTATTCAAGATGAATATTGAACGATTGTTTTAGTTGCTAATATCTATGTGAAATTTCAGCTGATGAAACTAATCCAAATGAGATGGATCGAACTATAGATCAGACGTTTACTCAATTTAAGATGTGTTGTTTTATATTTCATGGGCATACGTTACTTTCAATTTTCATTTTCTTTTATTCATTTTCTCATCTAATTTGTTAGCATGCTTAACAGCATATGCGGGTAACTACGTAATGAGGAAGGTTCCGATTGATGATATTCTTCATAAGACATGCGAGACTCCAAACTTGAGTTTAGGAGAGAAACTTCAACTGTTAGCATGCAATCATGTCGTATGAAGGTAAGCTATTGAGTAAATTAGGTGCAAAGGGATAAAATTAAAATACTACTAAGACTATATTCCATCATAATCAGAATAGTGGCATGCTTATTAGGCTCAATTTAATGCTTATTAGGTCATAATGTGATGTGACATGGTATAAGTAGATTGTGGAAGATTGGGATATAGCATTCGTGGAACGTTACAGGCCAAAGTCTTGGTTGATTTTCAGCATGAAGCTCGGGTAATATTTTGAAACAGTCGCTTTTGAGACTTTGTTATTTAGTTGGATTTCATTGCAATGATAAGAAATCTTTGATTATGACATCAACCCTATTATATTATACAAATGCGGAAACAGCAATAGTCGTTCAGGGTAGAACAGGGGAAGACCAAAGGTACAAATCAGTGTGGTTAATTATCATCATCTATGTATTTTACAACGGCAGTTAGCATCTATGACGGAGCACCATTGGTACATTCTATGTAAACATTGTAAAATAGACCACACACAAGTATTCATGGTATTTGAAAGACTGCATCCATTGGTTACCTAGGTTGCTTAATGCAATTCTAAGCTGGTGTAAAATTATTATATGCATCTCTTTTATGTTTTTGTATATATAAGCATACGATGAATAGCTTTATTAATTTGACTATTGGGAGGATCTACTGACAGATCAACCATTCAGATTTCCAGCTACATTCACCTTTGTTGTTAGAGCTTTCTCAGGTATGAGGTTCTAAATTTGCTGACTATCGTTTTCTTATCATACACGAGGAGAATGTACTCTCCAATTAGATACCAAAATATTAATAGTAATTTATTTGCATTGATCCAAAGGTGGGTAATCTGAATCTTGCAGTTAAATTACCACCAAATATCATGAGACCTAATTTGGGTCCAAAAACATATATTTCATATGGACTGGCTCAAGAACTTGGAAGAGGCGATTCGGTCACCAAGCTTCATTGTGATATGACAGATGCGGTATTACTTCAATCCTGAATTAGTATATTTAAGCCATCAGTAGACAACTATTCATATTCAGTATGAATTTTGGTGAGTGTAAATGTTCATGTAAATATATTGACACACACCACTGAAATATCAATTAGTAGCGAGCAACAGTTAGCAATTGAGGAATTAAAGAAAAAACACAAGAGTCAGGACGAGATAGAAAATAATGCGTATCTTACTGAATGTGGTAACGGGCTGATGATAATAAGGATGACTCTAATTTGAATGAAAGGGGATACAGAGGAGATACACAGGAACAATTGTGCTCTTTGGGACATATTCTGTAGGGAAGATGTCGAATGCTTAAAGAAGTATGTATTGGATCACTCCAAAGAATTTCGCAACACATATTGTTGTCCTGTTACGCATGTATGTTTACAAACAATTTACCATTTTATTTTTTAAGAACCTGTACTTTATTTATTGATCTTTGACACTTAAAGGGTTTGTATAGGTTTACCCTATTCATGATCAATCATTTTACCTGACATTGGAGCATAAAAGGAAGCTAAAAGAGGAATATGGTTACTATTTTTTATTTTTTTTTCCAATGAGCACTGTTGATATAAAAACAAATGTTTCTTAATATGTTTCACCTGATGAGATGTGAAACTTTTAGGTGTGGAACCATGGACATATGAACGTCTGGGAGAGGCGGTTTTTATTCCTGCTGGATGTCCGCACCAAGTGATAAATATTAAAGTGAGTTCCTTTTTTCCTTTTCATATACCTCTAGCTACAAGTCCAATCCAAGTGTTAATAAGATCTCATCGAGAACTATGACAGTATTGAGCATATCAACTTTACAGTATTGAGCATGTAAGTTAATGTACATTGAGCTGTAAATAATGAGTTTTTGCCCCTCTGCATATTTAATTTCAGGCGCTGTTAGGAACCCTGTGATGTGTGCTAATGGATTATGTGCGGTTACTGGCAATAGCGGCAACGGCTATAGTAGTGGCAAGACCATATTTTGAATATCTTTCCTAATATTTTGACTTAAATTTCGTATTCTGATCACTATTTTGCATGTTTATCCGAACAGCCTCACGAAAAACATTCTAAAAGAAATGTGCTGTGGTATCTGGGGAATCAGCAGCGCTGTTTGTATCATCTTGACATTCAACATGCCGTAATCGATTCTGAAAAACAAGAAGGTATGCAGCCTTTCTTTTAAATTCAGTTATGTATACATCTTCATTTCCTGAATTATTCTAGCAATTTGTTGTCTCAATTTTTTTTTTGTTTTTTGTTTTTGGGCTTGCAGGTGTGTACAATGCTACATTATCTGAAACTAATGCCAGCGATATGATATGTCTTACACGTCTGCTATATGCAGGAATTTTGACATTAAGAAGCAATGGCTTCTCTTTTTATGGAGAGTGAGAATACATTTGGTTGCTTCTTTAACGAGCAAGCTATTTAAAGGTATCCTTTCCTAAGGAACATCAACAAACCAATTTTTTTTTCTTTCACTTCACTTCGTATGCACGCTCCTTTAAATTTTTGTGGCCACTCAGTTTTATCATCTTAATATTAGTGTTACTGTGTAGGTAAATGGAGCTAGCGGTCCCATCTTTGAGGATGACCCTAGCATTGAATTGGCGTTCAAAGTTTTTCATGGAAAAGAATGGATCAATCCTTTCTCTGATAAAGATTCAGAAAAGACAAAAGTTGAACATATACATTAGTTCAACCCTTTAGCTGAAAATCTTGCGATTATTAGTTTAACAGCATTTGGACCAGGAAGACCGTTCAGTTTTGAGGATTCCTCAGGGGAACTAAAGACGCCAATTCATAAATCTGAATTATCCAAAAAGGGGTCATCACATAAGGTGCTTTCATGTTTCGTTATAACTGAACATTAAATTTGCATTTTTTATTAAACCATTGTGTTAAATGTAGGGAAGTTATAGAATACATTAATAGCGAGTGCTATTTTAGGAGAACTCAACCAAAATTAGTTATAAGAGTATTTGGATGAATCTTCAGTTAGCTATGTATGAGAACAGAATTGTTGAATAAACAGATTTAATTAACGCCCCCAAACACCCCCAAGTATCAGATATATAATTGACTTGCTTTCCCTTTTTTATAATTTCTATAGACTGTCTGCTATAGACATCTTCTGCTCAGTGGACAAAGTGAAAGGCATCGATGGAAAGGACAGTGTAGTACTCACTTTTGATGGCAAGGATTTGCCGCACACTGACCAGGTAAGTCTTTTTATTAATAGTTGGACCGGTTGGGCTGAATAATGGGTCATTTGTAGTATAAAATAGGAGTTTACAATAACCTGTCATAATAGAATTAGAATGTGTTGAATCTCAAAAAGCCATGTTCATAGGTCAATACTTCTTACAGACCGGTCCTATTTTAATTATTGTGCTTCCGAATACTTAGGCATTGTTGTATTTTTGTTTTTAAACTTGTGGGAATTGGTTATTGGAATGATGAGAAAAAAAATGTTTGGTTCATGTTTGTGCTGTATATTTTTGTGTTATCTGATGTTATGTTTCCATTTTCTTGAAAAAGCAAGTAAAGTTGAAAAATTTCAGTAACTTTCTTTGTTGCCTTTTATAGGTGAGTAAGAATAAAATAACAGCTGCTGTTAAATTTGCTGATGCATGCTTGCAAGGGTTAAGAGGAGATGCAAATGTGATTAGATGCGCTTTTGTGGATTGTGTAGTATGTTGTTATGTTTGACCAGTAAAATCATCCTAGAGAAATGTTTTCCATTATTTATATTGTGGTTGTACAATTCCAGTTAACTAACTAAATCAAGTTATTAATCGGTTTAAACACATCTTCAAAGAAAGTAAATGACTGTTCTCTTGCAAGTCACATAATTGCCCTTCTTTGCATCAAATGTGAGGCTTAGAGTCCCTTAGCATTAAGCATTAGTGACATGCATTATAATATTTCCTTAAACAGCTTAGTAGTCAAATTAGCTGGTGCAAGCGTTCAGAGAAATAAGATAAATAGGTGTTTTGATCAACTGGGTCAACCACCAACGCACCAACCATTTTTGACCCATTATCTGGTAACAACCCTTTTAACCCATCCGCTTTAACCCATTCCCTGTATTGACCCATTACCCAGTGATATGGCTTTGTATTTTCTGGCTTTCGATGTTGTTAATAATTAATATTAGTCTGAACAAAATTTTTCTATTTAATCTTTAAAGATTGTTCTCTTATATTAGAAAAAAGATATTGACTTTTTGTTGTAACTTATGTAGAATGATTGCACCCCAGCTAAAGAATTGTGAAGGACTTATGTCCACTGAAATTGATGATGCAGGTGAAAACAATCACTATCTTCGTTTAGCTTTTTGGGGGTTCATTATTAGCGATTAGGCATTCATTGTAATAATAGAGTATATGTGACATATAGTATTGATGTTGTGGGTGTTTTTAATTTCTGAAACTGTTACATAAGGTATTGATGTTGTAGGTGTTTGACGAGGCTATGTCCGACAGCGTCAAAGGAGTTTGAACTTCATTTATTGTCTCTAATGCTATTACAAATCTTTATAGTATGTACTCTTCAGTCCAAAGCATAATCAATATGTTTTTTCCTTATCTTTCAATCTTTATACACATTAGTTTTTATGTTTGGGCAGCACCAGAGGTTAGAACCATGTATCGAGCATTGACTGCATCTTCACCATGACACTAGCTAAACAAGCAGTTCCGATTATGGGGTGTTTGGCATTGTGTTCATTTTTTAATTAAAGTCGATGAGTAAGCTTTTCTGCAAGAACTTTTCAAGTTACTTTTACTTATTATAATGTATTATGAAATTGTGATTTTCAGTTAAGATTTTTTTTTCTTAATATGGTTATAAATTTTCACGCTACTACAGCTTATTAGGATTCATTTGGAAGGCGAGGCTGGGAAGCAGCACTCGACATTCATGGACGGCTTCTAAGGCATAGAATAGAAGGAATTTAGAGTAGAAGTCTGTAATTTGCAAACAAAATAGATCCGATGATTTAAATAAAGATTGTGTTACAATGGTGAAACATAGACCGGTAAGTACTTGCCAAATCTTTAGCTGATCTCATGGGTTCTGATGTTAATACATATGCTCGAGTATTAAATCATTGCCCCTTGACAATAACAGGCATTCAAACCTACTGTGTGTTAGTAACGGATTATTGCAAGTACTTATCGAGACAAAAATCAGTAGATATGGAGTTTTAACGAAACACCAGAGTATACCCCAACAAATAGGAACAAGTTTTATATATGATAACACCAGAGTGACGAGACGCATATGATACTTTTTCTTTTGTATACCCCAACAAATAGGAACAAGTTTTGGTGATTCGCTTACAAGAAACAAGCGTCTATTAGCTTCTATCGCTTTGGCCACTGGAAAAGATCTTGCTCAGGTATTATTGAATTTTGATGGAAACTTATCTTTGGTATCACTATACTTGAAAAGCAATATATAATATCACTATAAAGTATGAAAACAATATTACCTTTTGGATTGTAGATTAATGTTCATACCTTGCTGTAGCCGTTTTCAACTATCCAATTATCTATCTTCTTAGGGATTCAAGCCAAACTATCCACAATTGCTTTCGATATTTCTATGGTACCCTCCATCACTATATATTAGATTTTTTTACCAGCACTATATATTAGTTATATGTTCCTTTTGTTGTTCTGCCATTATTTTTGCACATATTTTTATAGATTTTAGCCATTTATAGTTAAATAGACATCATTCAATCTTAATCACGATAAACAAATACACATCAATGATGTTCAATCGGGTGTTTGGTGTATGTTTTAGAAGCGATTATTGTGACCTGAATTCAGAGATAATAAGAAGATTCAAGGTGGGTGCTTAGGATTTCTTATAAACTATGCATATGCTTTTGAAACAATCAGATAGGTAGTGTACTAGAGGCAACACCCAACCTGATTATAACAAAATTACATATATTTCTGGCCATTGTCGCCAGGGAAACACATATAAGATCTACAACTATAGACATGTTAGAAATTAATAATGGAAATTGCGCCCAATTATCATCACATATACCAAAACCCACCAACTACATATGTACAAGCTTCTTTTCTTTGTCTCACTTGGTCCTGCTTTTTTTTAAGTGTAGTCGCATTCATTTTAGTAAATAGTATACAATTTTTAAAATATTGGATTTTCTGTTACTATACATATACATTAATGCTAGATGACTGGATCACGTGCCATGAGGATGATGGAGAGCTTGGAGAGGCGTGCCAATGTCCAAATCCTCTAAATTAGGTATTCATCCGTGTTTGGCTGGCCAACTAAAAAGCTTTCTTGACAAGGTACTCTTTCTAGAATCTGAGTATGTTGGTCCAACTACAATCACTGTGTGACATTGAATATATGCACTTTAGTAAGTGACTAAACTTGAAAATATAAAAAAAAAAATTGCTAATAACTTGGAAGTTGGAGTACTAGATTTGATCTGTTAGAGGTACCCAAAAAATGACCCATTCGTAAGTAAATGGATTGCAACTTCGACCAGTATAAACTCTGCCTTGATGAGGAAATGGCTAGCGATCCTAATGTATTTGTTACGGGCAAAGATGAAAGCAAAATCATGGTATTTTAGTATAAATTCAATAATTGACATGTAGACAATTCGTGTTATCGATATCATATAGTCTTTTATATAATAGATGCATGATCGAAATTCTTTCTGACACTTGACGGGCACAATGGAAAACAAGAAATAAAAGAAATTAGTCTTAGATGTCCATCAGTGGAATAAATTGAATTGAATGGGTATTCAGTAGTGGTGTGTGTTCAGATCATACGTAGAAATGAGGATTATTGTTCATAAGCTTAACAATCCCAACTACAAAACGGTTTCTCTTTTATTTATTTTAAATGTAAGTAATTAAGGTTGTGTGTGAATACTTAGTGAAAGTGTTTACATGCTTATTGGTTTGTGTTTCGCATTGGTTATTAAAAGTGATTTAGCTACTTAGTGTTCCTTATAAACAAAAAAAAGCATGTATTGGGGTGTTTGGGACTACTTTGTTAAGTGCAGAGTAATTATATTGAGTTGTTTTATGACACATTTAGTTGAAAGATGTGTTTTTCTTGCTTGAACAACTTTAAACTTGAGGTGGTTACATAGTAGAATATTTGTACTTATTATTGTGTACTTTTCTCAGATTATCGTAGCGTCTTGAATGAAGATGGGGAAGTTTGATAAGAACTATGTGTGGATCAGTGCGCGAAACATCAACCAAGAAGGGCAATAACTCTCCTGTTGGCTTACTTATTATTTGCTTCTTTGTGTTCATCGTCATTGGATCATGTAAGATTATCCCCCTTTTTACACACCACGCCGGCTGATTTTCAAAAATTGACATTTTCATTTATATCATACTTGACTTCTTTAATCATTCTAATTAGTCCATGGCAAGTAACAAATGTTAGCTCTAATTGGTGTTCTTTTTATCGTCTATTGCAGCTCCGTTTAAGATAATGAGGACAACAACAAGTGGTGGAATGACTTGACGATCAATTATAAGATCACCAATGGCTACATTTCAAATTTGTTGTTCTTACCCATAGACATGACAAACATTATTACTTGAAAATCTAACAATTGTTTCAACGGTCACTAAGAATCAAGGAGTTTCTAAAGCCTATTGAAGGCAAAAGGTACAACAATATATAGATATTGTGAGTACTTATTTGATAATATTATCAACCAAGAAAGAAAGAAAATAGTAATGTTATATCAATTCAATGAATACATGTTTAACCTTTAGTATTTTTAAGAATGTTTAGGTGAATAAGGACCAAATTGATCTATAGAGAGTCATGGTTGTTCATTGGTTTTAAGTTTGTATTCACATTAAAGTTATGGTATTGAAGGTGATGTGGTCCTTTTTAATAATTTAATGTTCATACACTTATTGGATCGGGCAAAAAAAAAAAAAAAAAAAAAAAAAACAAAAAAAAAAACAAACAAACAAACAAACAAACAAAAACAAAAATCTTTTAACTCATATTTAAAAGCCAAAACAATTATGTCTTCTAAATAAAACTAATAATTAGGCTTCCCGTCCTTAAAAATGAATTTCCGTTAACTAACAAAATCAAAAGCAAAATTTTAAGTCATGCCCGCCCATCGGGCGGGCTTCGAAAACTAGTATATATATATATATATATATATATATATATATATATATATATATATATATATATATATATATATATATATATATATATATATATATATATACTAGGGGAGGGTTAATGTGAGATCCAAACTTAAAGTTGCAAAAATAAGATGCTAGTCTAAACAACCAATAAAAACATTTAACAAATTACCATATTCACAATATACACAAAAACTAAAATATTAATACGAATTAACATTTTTAGCAACTAATAACCAACTGATACATGAGTTGTGTTAGTGATACACAATTATAAATTTACATGTCGAATCAAAGTTATCACCTTAACCTGATAGACATTTACATGTCATTCAAAGTGTAATCACCTTTATTTTATCATTTGAAAAAAAACTATCAGAACTTTAGACATTTAAGCTGTAATCAATAGAAAATTTAATTTTTATATCGAGAATGTCACTTGTAAGATTTTATTTGGATCCCTTATTTTAACAACTTTAAGTTTCGATCTTATGTTTGAACCAAGATTCCTATATATATATATATACTATACATATATGTATACTATAGTATATATTTATAGTATATATATTATATATATATATAAATCATATATATATATATATATATATATATATTATACATCATATATTATTATGATATATACACCACCACTATAGATATATACACATATATATATATAATATACATATATATATATATATTTATATATGTTTATATATACCTGTTATATACTCATACAGGTACACGTAGCATATATATACAACATATAATACTACCATGGAGCATAAGCCGTATGACCGCCTACCGCGGGTACGGCGGTACCTACGTGACCTACGCGTAGCCCCTCAGCCTTACCTACTAGGCCCCCGTACGCTAGGCCCTAGTCTCAGGCCCTATACGTACCCTAAGGCCTCCTGACCGCCGTACTAGGCCGCCGCGCCCGCGTACGTATATGCGCTACGGCGGCGGCTGAGCCGGCCGCCGCCCCTAAGTAAGTAGGCGGCCGTGCCATGAGGCTAATAGGGTGAGTGTGGTGTGTTGGTACTGAGTGATAGGTAGCAGTGGACTGAGCGGCTGGGGGTGTCGTTGCACCGCCTATAGGCTCGGAGTACCGTGCGGCGGGCCGCGCGTATATCAGCCGCGGATCAGGCGTAGGTGAGGGTGCGGCTGCTGCGTCCAGCTGAGGCCGGGCGGGGCGGCCCGCGCGTGAGGCGTATAGGCGGGGCAGGGGGCGGACCGGCCGGTACGGCTGAGGCGGAGTACGGGCTACGTACTGACCTGAGGCGCCTATCACGGCTACTGCAGGGCCCGAGTAAGGCCGGTATACTGGAGTAGTATACGGTACGGTAGGCGGTACCTATATATGTATGCGTTCAGTACAGCTATATGCGTGACTACTACGCACGCCTCCCGTTATGACGGCCGCTGACGCCCCCATACATATATAAGAGGGCTAAGGTATAGTTGCACTTGATGCTTTGAAGGTTGTACATGAGGCATCATAAGGCGAGTGACTCAATCATGCTAAGTGCGCTAGGTTTGGCCGCTCGACGCTGTCATGCCAGCTCAGCACACACATTACTCCGATCCGAAAATTCTCGGAAATGTTGATTAAAAATTTGACACAAGTGAGATTCGACCCCGGCCCTCCCATGGGTAACGACAACAACAATCCCACCGCTAGACAAGAGTGATTTTTTGTGAAACACTTTGAAAACAAAGTCCATCAAAACCCTTTGAAATTTGCCGCTATACATCGATAATCCTTTGACTAAGATTCATAACGTACACACTTCCTCCACTAATTTTCGCAACAAATCAATACCAAATTCAAATCAAATTAAAACCTTCCTATTTTACTGCAAGTTTGAAATATCATTTACTTCAAATCATTCAAGTTCATTAATTAAATTATTGTTTCTTCTATTTACGTTCTCTGTAAAATATTGTTCTTCATTGTGTTTCTCAAAACAACATCCTTGTAACTTTTAATCAACATAATGATTCTTTCTGTTTTGTTTCTTTTACGTATGAGTTCTTGTACAGAAATTACACCGAAAGTCTTGAAGAACATGCTAGTCCTTTACGAAGGTTAAAAATTAATTGTTTTATTTCATTTTTATGGTTTGTGGTATGATATGAATTTTTATGTTTCGAAGGTGTTAAATTCATCCATCACTCAGTTTTGTTCTGTAGTATGGTATGTAGATATTTATGGGGTCGTTTTTTTTTTGTTCTTCTATTTATGATATATTTCAGTTCCTAATGTTGTTTTTGGGTTGTGGACGATTGAGGGTGGTTTGGCTGTTCATCGTAGGGACTTAACTAAGTTTGAGTTGAAATTTTGTTTGAGAGAGTGTGCCACCACAAGACACACACAAGGATCAGTTATGATCATCCAGCACCGCCGCGCGCCGCCCCCGGGGCCAGGGCCGGCGGGAGCGGCGGGGGCGCGAACCGGGGGCGCGCGCGCGCGGGTCGGCGCCCGCGCCGGGGCGGCGGCCGGGCGGCACGGCGCGGCCGGAGGGGCGGCGGGCCGGTGCGGCACGAGCGACAATCGTAGGATTTTCTTAAATTATCGCTTCTAAAGTAATTTACTTTTATTTTTTGTTATAATTGAATCGAATTCGGTTAGCCTTCCAATTTGGTGTATTGAGGAATTAGATATTAGTTTTGTATATATTATGAGTTTTTGGTGCTGATTTTATAATTGAAGCAACCGGACTCGATGTGAAAGGAAATTAGTGGACACCACTATTTGATGAAATTGTGAATATTGGGTAACACTATGTGCTGCAAATAGATATAAAATTGTTTCGTATGCATTAATTAATTTAGTTTTGAAATCACCCTGGTTATATTTTGCATACCAAGTGGTTTGATGAAAGGTGGTTCGCAATGTTTATGTTTATCTACGATAAATAGCTTATGGACTATATAGTCTTTTGGATTTGGTTTCGGCTTATTCGAAATAAGTTAATAGCTCCCAGTTACAGCTATGGAATAAACAGCTCAATTACGCGATTGTAAGCCTTCTAAATATGATATTTCTCAATACAATGTCTATTAGCCTATTATTCTCCTGTCGAGATTAGGCAGGTGCGTGCCATGCTTTCGTGTTATTTGGCTGCCTATCATAATCAGGTACTATCAATCATTTCTACTATCATGGATGGTTGAAAATCTAAGGCACCAGCTTGAATTTGAGGTTAGTTTTTGATTGATTGACATAACCATACTATTGTTTAAGCACATTTGAGTAGGCGAAGAGTAGACCATTGTTTGGTATTGATTGTTTAAAGTTGTAATATCTTTTCATTGCTTGATATAAAACTATCCTTTTGGGGATCAGGAAGGGAAGCACACGTGATGACATTTGTAACCTCCAATTCTCCGAATATTTTATAACAATTTTTCATGTCCGCAGGTCGCAACTTTTGAGATGAAACGAGTATCTTTACTTTGGAGAGAGCTTAGCATATAACCAGGCAGGATATTCTAATAATCAAGTTTAAAATTTAATTATACGAGCATGATTGTTTAAAAGTCTTAAATAGACTGTTTTGATCGTGTTCCATCAAAAAGGTGTTGTCCTTTCCCATGCTACCTGTGTTGAATATTTTATTTAATGCATATTTTTCTAATTCTATGAGTTTCTATACTAACCGATAAATATGGTTTTTAATAAGAAGTTTCCAACTATATAGAATCTGTTAATATAAAATAATGTGATTGTTTCGAAATTAAGACAAAATAATTACGACATGAACTTTATACCGAGTAACTTTTCAAAACTATATTCAATGTTTATATTTTTGTGCAAATGAACACATTAAACTAACCGTACCAAAAGATCAGTCTTCCGAAGTCATTTCTACGAGCAAATGATGGTGAGCTTTGTTCTTAACTTTCAACAATTTTTAATCAACTAATTCTTAAACTCTTTTGTGTAGCTATCAATGATATAATGATGACTCGAATTTAACCAGACTGTGAAAATGGTTTAAATGGTAAGCTAGGCGGAACAGTGGATGTGTCAAAATTTCCATAGTAAAAGAGGACAAACTTTCTGGACTTCAATTAGATTCAATTACAATATTCATGAGAATGAGTGGATGTGTCAAAATTGTCATGATGCAACGCACAACACTAATCCACACAATATCCCATGTTGAACTGCCTAATCCTCGCCAAAGTGGAAGTGGCAGTTTACCAAAAATTCATTTTGTGTCAGGTATTAGTACTTAATTATGACTGAAAGTGATGTTCTTTTTGTTTGTTGAAATCTAGATGGGGCATTGGTTTTTCCAGTTCTACACTCAGTGTGGGCCTAATGGATTCATGGTTATCAAAAGCAATAACCTTAAAAGTTGGTTGTTTCAGATGTTTATGCTGCTCTGCACTCCTTAAGAAGACACCAACATGGACAGAGACACTGAAACATCACACTGGATCTTCTAAAGTCAGTCAGGTGAGTATTTCCGAAGTTATACTGAAAATAAAAGTCCTTTAAGTTGCTGTTACAGTGGGCCCCAAAAAAATTAACGGGTCAAAATTTTGCTATTAGATTTTCCCAACACTCCTTTAAGTGGTCACCAATTGGTTAACGGTTCAAAATTGTTGCTGTTAACAATTTGCCAAACC
>LBNU01025332.1:43461-54111 GCA_014162995.1 Artemisia annua
AAAAAAAAAAAAAAAAAAAAAAAAAAAAAAAAAAAAATCTTCTTTGGTCTTTTAGATCATTTCGTCATACTCTACGAGTATACTTTATTATTTCCCTAGAGAGCGATCGATATCACAAACTTTTCTTTACTTCATTACAACATTTAGGTACAATGCCTTAAGGGTTGTCAAGTTTGAATTGCAATTCACGCAATAAGTTTTTGGTGTCGTTGCCGAAGAATAGTCTTAGTTTCGTATTCTAAGTTAAAGTGATAGAGGTTGAAGAATGGGGGCATATGAGTAAAGTAGGGTCTTTGATATGAGTTTAAGTGATGTGAGGCAAAGAAAAAAAGGATACAAAAATGAAAGTTTTTCTATCATATACTCCGTATGTAGTTTTCTCGACACACGTACTCTAAATGAACATTTGAAAATGTACGTGTGTATTGTACGACTTAAACTCAACAAGGCTTAAACTTGGAGGGCCTAAGGATGATATAATAATGAAAATAACGTTTCTCTGAGTTGGGCCTGTAAACTAACCCTAGCTATAAATTAATATGACGACGGGTTATGCCTAATGAAAGAATAAGCAGACAGATTCTGATCCTAAATCGAAGAAGTTAAATGTTTGGCTCGTTAAGGGCCGGTGAGGTAATAATTATATCGATCGTCAACTTAAAAACTTATACTGGTTATTATGTTTGAAGTACACGCATGTCCTTAACTATTTGTTAATTTTTTAGTCAATTATAGTCACCATACACACAAGGTATAAATTACGCGTTGAATGGATCTATGATCCGATTTTTTCATGTATGGTCACTTTTGTAGAGTTGTTATTCCCTCTAGCTTCTTACTGTGTGCGTGTTTCACAGCTGGGGTTTGATTTCTGGATATTGTGTTTTCTCCGATCTTACCTGAAACCCGAACTTAATATATGGTTATTAATAAGAAAATATATTAGCTACAATTGCATTGTAGTCAATTCCCTGCAATTTGTGTTATAATTTGTAGGTCCTTGAGCAATTTTTATGTAATTTATGTGGAGGATTATAGCTAATTGGCTAAAAAAATTGTAGTCAAACAATTCTTATGTAACTTTTGTGGGTACCTGAGCAATTCTTGTTATTGTGTTGTTGTACGTAACTAATTTAACTCAATGATTGATTAAAATGACTTTAAGGAGTAAAATATTATATATAATCTTCAATTATTTGCATGTACTGCTTTATATTCTTGTATTAATCAAGTTTTAAATTGTGTATTACAATACTTGCGTAGATGGAACAAAAGCAATTTTGTTGTGACTCGGTATATGATCAGTTGCCTCCTTTATCAACAAACTATTCATGGTTTGTTGCTCAGAACTTGAATGCCGAAGACAACACCAACACCGAGGTCCAGATTTTCTTCACCTTGCAAGACCCATTGTCTCATTATCGTTGCCGAATTACTGAATTGCTTGGTAAACGTGTCCGCGGATGTTTCTATGGTTGGGTGATTCTCTCCAATGACCTAATGTGGTCTCTTTGGAACCCTACGACTTCAAAAATCATACGTCTCCCTCCCTTGATTTTAAAAGATGGAGATTCTTCCTCTATCGGGGAATGCTTTTTGTCGTGCCCACCTAATGATCCCAGTTCAATTCTACTATTAACCAGACTTGATGATACTACCTTTGTTTTCTCTAAGCTAGATCGTAAAAGAAAGAGATTAAGATGGACAGAAATGTCATATGCTAAACAGTTGATGAACCTAACTGGTGAAGATGGTCTCATACGTAATCTAACTCATTGCAATGGTAAAGTATACGCGATCACTATGGCGGGTCAGTATCTTGTTCAAGTTGGCATTGTGGTTAGAGATAGAGAAGTTGTGATAAGTCTATCACCATTAGGGATACTTCCTCGTCCTTCCTTCCTTTATTGCCCCAACCAGATTTCTTTTTTAAAAGGGTCTTTTACGGAACTTTTTATCATAGTAATAGGTTTTAAAGACATGTATGAAATAGTTTCGAGTGTGCATTTGTTTAAACTGGACATGACTAGTATGACATGGGAGGAAATAGAAGACCTCAAAGATAAAATAGTTACCATAGAATATGAAAGGTTCTGTTACTCCGTATCTTATAGCTCTGCAGTGGCCTCGGAATTAGGGGGTTATATACATATTCTTGACAAAAAAGGGAAAATAATAAACTCTTACCATGTCAAAGAGAAAACCATCACCCTATCTTCTATGCCTTGTTTAGCAGAAACAAACCACGTGTCAGCTTGGTCAATGCTCGAATGCAGGTAATGTATATCCTTCACTGATTTATCGTACTTACTGGAGTGGTATTATTGATTTTACTATTAGTAGGCAAACATTTTCTTAAAATTAATATTTTTTTGTAGGTTAGAAGCAGATAATGAAGATCTTATACAAAAAGAAGAGGATAAGGTTAAGGACATAGGCTTAAGATCAGTTAAAGATGATGAGGTTGAATTTAATAGCACACCGGATGAATCTCACCTGCTCAACCTTCCGATGCATATTTTGGAGATGATTATGGAGTTTTGTGTTGGTATCGAGTACCTCAAATTCCGAGCTACGTGTAAACGTTGTCATTTGGCAGCACCTTTGATAAAATGGAAAAATGAAGCACCAGTAAAGAGATTGCACACTTATTCCTTAGTCTCACCATGGCACATAGTGTTTGACAAGCATCAACGTATTATCACTTTAACAGATCCTGTGTTTGGTGACAAGTACTTTATAAAGACACCTCAACAGCTGATTTGCAATTTGCGAATGTACAATTCCAAGTATGGATGGTTGTTGATGCAAGTAGAAGGTGGACCCCTGGTGTTCTATAACCCCTTCACAAGTGATATACGTGAGCTTCCATTGGTGGGTTATTTAGAAAGCATTTGTTTCTCAGCACCACCTACTTCTTCCGATTGTATGGTGGTTGGATTTACATCATATGGCAATTGGCATGTTTATATCCACTTTGTAGCTCGGGAACCATCCTGGCATAGAATTTTTCTAGACTTTGGTGGTGATGCTCCATTTTCCTACAGTTTTCCAACATTCAATGGCCGAGATCTTTATGCTTTGTGTAAAGATGTATCAGTTGATGTTTTTACTGATATTGACAACGAAGATTTCTTCTTTTGGGACGTTGTTGTATACACCCCAACAAGTTGTTGTGCGTCTTTGGGACAATATTTCCCAGTGGTATTTGATCAACATCTTCTACTTGTCGTCATGGGCAAGTTTGGAGAACCTATTGAGGTTTTTGAATATATTGATTACACAAAAGAATGGGAGAAAATAGATGATATAGGAAGCCTCACAATCTATATTTGTGATACAACATGTATCTGCATTGAAGCTAAGATACCAAAGATGGAAAACAAGATCTACTTTCCAAGATTGCATTCTGGGAACATAGTGTTCTACTCACTCGAAACACAAAGGTATCACACATCCAATGGAGAAAATGCTCAAGAAAATTTTGGGGATTTCTTCGGAATGAAACATGATCTCACCCCTCAGCAATGGATTGAACCAAGTTGGTCCTAGCTAACTAATAACACAAGAGGGTTACATTAACCGTGTTGAGATAGTAATAGATATTGATTATGTTTCATAGCTTTCACAACAATCTCATACTTGTAATTTAGCATAACAATCTCATAGTTTTCATAAGTAATGGTTATGTTTCATAGTTTTCATAACAATTAACAATTTTTAGTTATTTTTCTGTGCATGTCAACATAGTGTACATATCTACAACTGCGAACAAATTAATCCAATTTTGGAGGAAAAATAATAAATGGAAAAGTAGGAAGAGCATAATTTGGATTTTGGAGACACAATTTCCTCTCCATTCTCGCTTTTATTCTCTCAATCTTATAGAACCCTAAACACCACCTTTTTTCCTCCTCGTTATCTTCTCTCCTCTCCAACTTGAAACAACTTAATCCTAAATGACATGTTTATGCATTTTGACCAACACCTATTTATGCCTTAAAAACTATGCAGAATTTAATCTTTTTATATCAATCTGATAGATGTTAGAAATTGGGGTTAGGGTTGTGATTTCTCAAATCGTGTATGTTCATTTTAGAAATCAAGTATTTCGACTCTTAAATATCGCGTATCACGAAATCTTTATTGGGATAAATCTGTTAATAAACACATATTCTATTATACAGTTAGTGACAGTTAAAGTTGGTTAAACTGTTTGGCCAATCACAATGGTTGGGAAAAGGTGAGAAAAATAAGGGCGTTACCCTTTGACCCATGCGCCTTTGTCGTAGTGAAAACATATTAGCTCAAATGAGTGTACACTCTACACTTCTCTAACTCGGATCCGAGCATGATATAAAATCTCATTGGTCTTTAGTAAATCACAATTTATCTAAAATAGTCGATAACACTAAAATCACCAATAATAGATTTACATAAGAGGGAGAGGTGTGGTCAAGAGCTCAAATTACTCATTTGGGTCCAACGGGTGGCACATCACCTTACATCATCTTCACAACTAACCCCCCCTACCAACAACTAACCTCAACTTACTCATTTGGGGCCCACCAATTACAACTTTATTTTTTTTATTCATTTCATTAAATAAACTAAATTCATTTCAATACATTAAAAATACAATACAAGAAAATAAAAACATACGAAACGTAAAGTAACGATACGGTTAAAAAATACGAAACGTCGTGAAGTTTTTATAAAGACTTGTAATTATCGATGAGATCTGACTTTTCCTCCCAAACTTGCAACACTTGTTCCCTGACCATTTTCAAGGCGACTTGAAGTTGCATATCTGTTTCATCATTTCTTAAAAGAGTTTGTAGACCGACCCTGATAACTGGATGGTCTTGAGGCAGCTCACGCAACCTTTCGACCTCTGGAGCACGAGTAGCAAACTGTTAATCAACTTAAGTTCTTTTTCCTGTTCATTGCGTAATCGGGTAAGGATAGTGTTTTGTACCTCAGCTAGTTCGTTAGCCATAGTGTTTGTGTGAGAATACGAAGTGTTGTTTAAGTGGTATTTATAGTGGAAACTAGCCGTTAAAAGATATTGTAATGTGAAACTAGCCATTAGAAGATATTGTAATGGGAAAATAGTTGTTAAGCCTTTTATTCAAATACACACGATACAGAAATACAAATACACATGATACGAAAATACAAATACACACTATACGGAAATGCAAATACACACGATACGTAAATACAAATACAGACAATACGGAAATACAAAAGCCGTTAAGCATTGTATCTATTCCATATGGGGCTGTTTCTCAAAATGAACCACACGTGAATATATTTGAAGCCTCTCCCACCAAAGCGTTCTTTAAAAATGTTCATTGCATTGTGAAGACGATCATTGTCCTGACTTGTACGCTGCAAATTCAAATAAATATCATTGAATTTTTGACATTCACTGGTAAGTCTTGCCCACTTAGCCGTTATCTGGTTTTTGTTCCGAAAATCACCGTCAGATTGGTTGTTGAACCTTTCTACAACCTCATTCCAAAAAGAGGATTCGACACAGTATTGGGAAACTTCAAGCCACATGTCAGCTAGCAAGTTTTCTTTTTCAATAAACCAACGAGTAGTCATTGTAAAATGGTTTAGAAAGTGAAGTGTGTGCAAAATAGTATGTTATGGCATGCTTTATATAGGGGTGTTTAGAAATTCAAATTTCAAAAAATGGAGGAGCGGGATACATTTAAAATTCAAATTCAAAAAACAGAGCGGGATACATTTAAAATTCAAATACAAAAAACTGAGCGGGATACATTTAAAATTCAAATTATAAAACAGAGAGGGATACATTTAAAATTCATATTCAAAAAACAGAGCGGGATACATTTAAAATTCAAATTTAAAAACGGTCCTATAAATAGCCATTCACAGAGGCACACAATACACACACAAATCATAAACAATTCGCAAACAATTCATACAACAATTCACCAGATAATGAATCAATTTACAACACCCCACCGGAAGATCTGTTTCCAGTATTCCCATATGACAATCCACCACAAAACACTCCACCAGCAAATCTGTTTCCTGTATTCCCATATGAGACTCCACCACAAAACACTCCACCAGAAGTTCTGTTTCCATCGGTAAACAATCCACCGGCAAACAATCCACATGTGACAACTCGCAAAATTCCTGATATGTTCTATTGGAGAAACAATCATTTGTTTTGAGTTTGGAATCACTTTCGAGATACTAGACGTATTTATATTCATTTTTATCGGAAATATTATTCTGAGCGTGTTGGTGTAATTCTCGCATCATGAATCTTCCGGTTACTAGTCTAAATGTGTCCCGAATCTCATTTCATGGAAGATATAATAAATTATAGTCTTGGCCCCTGCATTTTACTTTCCCCGCCGCCCCTTAGCTTTATTATAATTACATAATGGTCCTTGTCAATTGTAAACCCTATATAACCAATCTATTTTATTTTCTAGGGTTTGATAACCCCATTCACTCCATAGCAGCCGCCTACCTCACTCCCATTTCCGCTCACAAATCTGGCCATCTGAGCCGCCACCGTCGACCACCACCACCAGCTTATACATCTCGACCTCCCCATCAGTTTGACGTACTACACGCGCTTCAAACACTTTTCCTCCATGATGTACGCGCCGTCACCACATCATTTCTTCATGTTTTTCGTCTGGTATATCGAAGGTAACGAATAGATCGAGAGTTTGGTTCGAGTTAAGGCCACTTAGGTTTTTGTTTGGTTCGTGTCCGTGATTTGCCGCCACCACAACCTTCACCATCGCCGTCTCTCTTATTTTTCTATCTTATTCGTGTGTAAGTCGACACCCACGTTTATTGTTTTGATATAAATCGATTTGTTATTTTGTTGTCAAGTTTTCATGGATTAAATGGATTTAAAATCGGAATTTAACACATATTAGCAGTTTTGTGATTGAGATGTGGATTGAATACACGTTTAAAACAAGATAACCTTTAAAAATCATTTCGTGTGTTAAAATGGTAAGAATCTGGAATGGTATTCAGGTTGTTGTAGTCTTGGGTCGGGTTTGTACCCGGTTTATTTTTGGGTCGTGACCTGTTTTGGTCACGAAATGGTCTGAAATTTGGTTCACTGTTCATGCTATTGATGATGCACATGATCTGGGTTTTTAATTTGTTTATTTGTGTTATTGTTTTGGATTGATTAACTTGTTGGGAAGATTGTGGTTGTGTTGATGGTCTCGGTCTAGCAGTCAACCAAGGGTGATTGTTTGTTCATTATGATAGTCACTAGAGTGTTAGTTTGAGCTTATTTTAATCTGGTGGTTTCATGACTTTTGATGGTCGTAACTGCCATTTAGTATCGGCAGTTAAGGAACCCACAAGTGTGGGCGAATTTAATTGTTTGTTTGGTTTTCGAATAGCGAGACACCAAGGGTGCTCATTGTGTTTGATTGTCTTGGTCTAGCGAAAGAGTAGTCACAAGTGCTGTTGTGATTTTGGTGAAACAAATATGCTAGGGTGCGTTTGGTTCTAATTCTATAAAAGTAAAATGTTTGGTTTTATTTCAAAGTATAAGAGCGTGTTTGAATTGTGTNGCTTTATATAGGGGTGTTTAGAAATTCAAATTTCAAAAAATGGAGGAGCGGGATACATTTAAAATTCAAATTCAAAAAACAGAGCGGGATAAATTTAAAATTCAAATACAAAAAACTGAGCGGGATACATTTAAAATTCAAATTATAAAACAGAGAGGGATACATTTAAAATTCATATTCAAAAAACAGAGCGGGATACATTTAAAATTCAAATTTAAAAACGGTCCTATAAATAGCCATTCATAGAGGCACACAATACACACACAAATCATAAACAATTCGCAAACAATTCATACAACAATTCACCAGATAATGAATCAATTTACAATACCCCACCGGAAGATCTGTTTCCAGTATTCCCATATGACAATCCACCACAAAACACTCCACCAGCAAATCTGTTTCCTGTATTCCCATATGAGACTCCACCACAAAACACTCCACCAGAAGTTCTGTTTTCACCGGTAAACAATCCACCGGCAAACAATCCACATGTGACAACTCGCAAAATTCTTGATATGTTCTATTCGGAGAAACAATCATTTGTTTTGAGTTTGGAATCACTTTCGAGATACTAGACGTATTTATATTCATTTTTATCGGAAATATTATTCTGAGCGTGTTGGTGTAATTCTCGCATCATGAATCTTCCGGTTACTAGTCTAAATGTGTCCCGAATCTCATTTCATGGAAGATATAATAAATTATAGTCTTGGCCCCTGCATNTGTGTGCAAAATAGTATGTTATGGCATGCTTTATATAGGGGTGTTTAGAAATTCAAATTTCAAAAAATGGAGGAGCGGGATACATTTAAAATTCAAATTCAAAAAACAGAGCGGGATAAATTTAAAATTCAAATACAAAAAACTGAGCGGGATACATTTAAAATTCAAATTATAAAACAGAGAGGGATACATTTAAAATTCATATTCAAAAAACAGAGCGGGATACATTTAAAATTCAAATTTAAAAACGGTCCTATAAATAGCCATTCATAGAGGCACACAATACACACACAAATCATAAACAATTCGCAAACAATTCATACAACAATTCACCAGATAATGAATCAATTTACAATACCCCACCGGAAGATCTGTTTCCAGTATTCCCATATGACAATCCACCACAAAACACTCCACCAGCAAATCTGTTTCCTGTATTCCCATATGAGACTCCACCACAAAACACTCCACCAGAAGTTCTGTTTTCACCGGTAAACAATCCACCGGCAAACAATCCACATGTGACAACTCGCAAAATTCTTGATATGTTCTATTCGGAGAAACAATCATTTGTTTTGAGTTTGGAATCACTTTCGAGATACTAGACGTATTTATATTCATTTTTATCGGAAATATTATTCTGAGCGTGTTGGTGTAATTCTCGCATCATGAATCTTCCGGTTACTAGTCTAAATGTGTCCCGAATCTCATTTCATGGAAGATATAATAAATTATAGTCTTGGCCCCTGCATTTTACTTTCCCCGCCGCCCCTTAGCTTTATTATAATTACATAATGGTCCTTGTCAATTGTAAACCCTATATAACCAATCTATTTTATTTTCTAGGGTTTGATAACCCCATTCACTCCATAGCAGCCGCCTACCTCACTCCCATTTCCGCTCACAAATCTGGCCATCTGAGCCGCCACCGTCGACCACCACCACTCACCGCCACCACCAGCTTATACATCTCGACCTCCCCATCAGTTCGACGTACTACACGCGCTTCAAACACTTTTCCTCCATGATGTACGCGCCGTCACCACATCATTTCTTCGTGTTTTTCGTCTGGTATATCGAAGGTAACGAATAGATCGAGAGTTTGGTTCGAGTTAAGGCCACTTAGGTTTTTGTTTGGTTCGTGTCCGTGAGTTGCCGCCACCACAACCTTCACCATCGCTGTCTCTCTTATTTTTCTATCTTATTCGTGTGTAAGTCGACACCCACATTTATTGTTTTGATATAAATCGATTTGTTATTTTGTTGTCAAGTTTTCATGGATTAAATGGATTTAAAATCAGAATTTAACAGATATTAGCAGTTTTGTGATTGAGATGTGGATTGAATACGCGTTTAAAACAAGATAACCTTTAAAAATCATTTCGTGTGTTAAAGTGGTAAGAATCTGGAATGGTATTCAGGTTGTTGTAGTCTTGAGTCGGGTTTATACCCGGTTTATTTTCGGGTCGTGACCTGTTTTGGTCACGAAATGGTCTGAAATTTGGTTCACTGTTCATGCTATTGATGATGCACATGATCTGGGTTTTTAATTTGTTTATTTGTGTTATTGTTTTGGATTGATTAACTTGTTGGGAAGATTGTGGTTGTGTTGATGGTCTCGGTCTAGCAGTCAACCAAGGGTGATTGTTTGTTCATTATGATAATCACTAGAGTGTTAGTTTGAGCTTATTTTAATCTGGTGGTTTCATGACTTTTGATGGTCGTAACTGCCATTTAGTCTCGGCAGTTAAGGAACCCACAAGTGTGGGCGAATTTAATTGTTTGTTTGGTTTTCGAATAGCGAGACACCAAGGGTGCTCATTGTGTTTGATTGTCTTGGTCTAGCGAAAGAGTAGTCACAAGTGCTGTTGTGATTTTGGTGAAACAAATATGCTAGGGTGCGTTTGGTTCTAATTCTATAAAAGTAAAATGTTTGGTTTTATTTCAAAGTATAAGAGCGTGTTTGAATTGTGTAGAGTGTGTAATGGTAAATCATATAATGTGATTGTTTGGTTGTTTAGTTTCATGTTCATGGGTACGTTTCGGAGATTGTGGGAAATGATACTTGGTTACTTAACTTTGAATATTGGATAACACGTGACGGAATTATATATACTTGAATTATGACTCGACAAATATTGGACATATATCGGATTTGAATTATTGGACAATGAACATTATTGGACTTATTGGACTTAAAGTGAATACAATATATTAGACTCATCATGAATTTAATATATTCGGTTCGTAACGGGTACACAATAAGATAGCAATGCCTATTGGACAATAAATCACTAGATATATTCTAATAATCGAGTTGTTTTCT
>LBNU01025334.1:2319-15027 GCA_014162995.1 Artemisia annua
ACCAGATTTACCATTCATCTCATGCTCATACACCTTCAAGTTATTGTAGAGATCATCAAAGTCCATAGTAACCAAATCAGGTTGACCTCTGATCATAGTAGCAATGACATGCCAGATAGATGGTAGACTCCTTATGAACTTCAAGTTTGCATCTTCAGTAGATATATCTACACCATGTATCTCGAGCATGCTGAGAAGATTTTGAAAAATCTCTCATAAGCAGCATCAAGCCCTTCTCTTTCTCCAACAGTAAAAGTTTCAAACTGCTGCTTCAACAAACTTCTGTGCATCTTCTTGGAAGCATCATTACCTCCAAATCTTGTCTTGATAGCAGCCCATAATTGTTTTGTATCCTTAGCATTGTGAAACTTTAGCAGGTGACCATCAGGTATAGCAGACAGCAGTATGTTGAGAGCTTTGTCTTGATTCCTTTTCACAGTAGCAGATAGTTGTGGCTGAGGTGGTTTGGATTGTCCCTCAACTTCTACAGGTTCTTCAAGAACTTGATTGCCATTGAAAATGATATCCCAGAGTGCAGAGTCAGTGATAGCAATGTACTGCCTTATCTTCATGCTCCATAGATCATATTCACCCTTCTTGACTATAGGAATTCTGACAGTGGTGATGGATGGCATTGGTGTAGGTTCAGGTGTCGACATCTTGTAGGGTTGGTTTAGAAAATTGGTTTGGTTTAAGGTTTCTTCTTAATCAGAGTTTCCATACAAGCTCTGATACCACTTGTTGGATCGTTATACTCGGACCAAACTATCTTATATAGCTTGTTAAAGGTTTAGTAGTCTTGGATAAATCCTAAACTACTAATAATAAAACACTGAATTACTCTGTTTAAGTATGCGGAATTTACTTAACAAAGCTAAGAAGAATAACAAACTTCAACGATTATATTAACACCTTGAATCTGCTTATTGAATACAGACTCACAAACAACCCTAATAACTCTAATATCGAACTTTAGCTTTTCTCTAAAATCGTATATGTCTAATGTTGACCTAGGGATCCTTTTATAGGCACAAGGAAAACCATAGTCGGTTTACAATACTTGAACGACCAGTAAACTAACTCTAATATTAGAATATTCTAGAATTTACATAATATTCCTAATCTAATCTTTGCATTGCAGTACTTTGACTTTATTCAATCGAGCAGTACTTTGATCTTGAGCAGTACTTTGACTTATATACTTAAGCAGCACTTTGATGTCCAGCAGTACTTCAACATTTATACCCCAACAATACAGAAGGTCTCTAGAAGTTTAAATCTAAGAGGAGGAGGCTAAGAAAGCTATCTTCATTCACATTAGGGAGGAATAAGGAAGATGTGAATTTGAATGAAGATGCTTCTTTCAAGATACTGTTAATGAAAATACAGTTCTGAATGAAAAGACTGTGGAAGAAAAGACTGTTGATCAAAGTACTGATGCTGTTGATCAAGATGCTGTTAATACTGGTTTAAGTATTCCACAGACAGCACTTGAAGAACATATTCCTCATCAAAATACTGTTGAAAGAAAGAGTGATGAGACTGAGTAAATAAATCTTCAAGAAGCTGATATTCAAGTCAGAAGTGGTGATACAGAAGAATTGGACTTGGAAGGTACTAATGTTGGTCTTAATCAAGATATTGCTCAAGGTACTGTGAGGCAGTCTCTCATTACACCAAGGACCTTAAATTTTGAAGAAGATGTGGGTCCATCCAATCCAGTTCAGGAAGAAGAAGAGATAATAAAGCCTACTAATAGTGATGATGAAACAATAGCTCAGATTATGATGAGTATATCCAGACCTACAGGCATTGTTATTCAAGAAGTTGAACAGACTCAAGATCTGCAATCTTCTCCTCAGTCTACTCAAGAAGTTGATCTTAAAGACAAAGGAAAAAGAATCTTGGTAGAACTAGAGAAAAAGAAGAAGAAGAAGGCATTCACTTTAGCACAAATAAGGGCTATTCAAGAAGCTAAAGGTGAAGAAGCTGCTAAAAAGTTACAAGCAGAACTTGATGCTCAGTTTGTAAAAGAAAGTGAAATTGTTGTTCAACCAAGAAGGCCAATGACAAAAGCTCAAGAAAGAAATTTTTATATGAGCTATTTGAAAGGTCGTGGATACAAAGGTTTACAGAAGTTAAAGTATAAAGAAATGAAGGATTGATATAATGCTGTCAGAGAAGAATATCAAAGACAAGTAGCTGGCATTATTGGTTATGATACTGAAGAAGGACAACAGATGATAGAAGCTGGTAATAAAAGGAAAAGAATAACAACTAAATCACAGTTATCAAAGAAGTCTAAGTCTGAAGTGGAATTAAGAGCAAACACAACTGAGCATCAANAGAATATCAAAGACAAGTAGCTGGCATTATTGGTTATGATACTGAAGAAGGACAACAGATGATAGAAGCTGGTAATAAAAGGAAAAGAATAACAACTAAATCACAGTTATCAAAGAAGTCTAAGTCTGAAGTGGAATTAAGAGCAAACACAACTGATGAACTGAGAAATTACTTAAGTGTTGTTGATTTTGAGCTTCCTAAGTCAGAAGAAGTTACTGCTACAAAGGCTAAGATATCAGATTTGGAGGTTATTGAATCTGAAAAGGATGGAGATTATTATTTTTTCCATAGAGAAGATGACAGCTTCAGAGCATTTAATTTGTTGGTAGATGTATTGCACCTTATAGACAGAGAAGATTTGTTTTATCTACATCAACAGATTCAAGCTCATTTTGAACACATTCCGCTTAAAGGAATTGGTGTAGTGTTGCTGGGAGATCTTAAAACAATGTGGGAAACAGAAGAGACAAGCACAGCTGATGTTTGGAAGAATCAAGAAGTCTGGGAGATTCAAAGTTGGAGATTCTTTGCAAATGCTGGTGTACATGTCTTAGAATTGGAAGATGGTACTATGATTCATATGCTAGCTGAAAGGAGATATCCTCATATAAGAGATTTGATGATGAGGATGCTGGATCATGGTATGGAAGTAGAGTAAGAGGATGAAACTGCTCTAATGGTGATAAATTTGTTCATCAATTGGACAATTTTGAAGGATGATGATTAGTAAATATTGGTACGATCTTAATTGTTTAAAATATTTTGAATAAACAAGTACTTTATTCAAAGTACTGCTGATCAAACAGTACTTTCACAAAGTACTGATTGCAGCCTAAAACCAGTAAAGTCTTTTTGAAATAACAATTTTTGTCATGTGCAAAATACTTTTTGAAGCATAAATGTTTACAGCAACAAATTGTTTTTGGGATGAACATGGTGTTAGTACTTGTGCTACACAATAAATGGTATTCAACTCACCATGTTTAACAGATGATATGTGCCATTTTGCACATATCTTTTCTTCCGTTTTACGAGTCAAAAATAACCAAGAACATCCAAAAATGATCAAATAATGTCACAAATGTCCTTGGAGTATGTATTTGCGTGTTTCTGATGCAAAGAATTGAAAATAGACAAAAAAACTGAGCAAATATGCAAAAATGTCAAAACTAGTCCCTGAACTTTCAGAAAATGTCAGAAATGGTCCCTGGATAGCTTTTATGAAGGGAAAGTCAACAAAAGTCCACCATGAATCCTCAAATGACAAAATTAATCCTTGGATTGCATTTTCAGAATATTACAAGTTCGGTCCCTCAAGTTTGCAAATTGGCAGAAATGCCCCCCCCCCGGGAATTACACTTTGAAGAAAAGTGACAAAATAAACCTTGGGAATTCTACACTTGGCAAAATCAGCCCTTGTGATAGCTTGGATGATTGGCAGAATTGGTCCTTGAAGAATTCAGAATTTACAACTATGGTCCTTGGGCTTGTTTACTTGTTAAACCAAACGCACCCTATCTATTAATCCAACACCACTAAAACCCATTACACTAATAATTCTCTTGGTCCAAACACAACCCACCAGCCCACTCCCACTCCAAGCCCAAATACCACCCACGTTTTATTATAAAATTTGGGGTCAAAAAAGTCAAACCCAACCATTCCCCCCTTCCGCGTTTATCCAGCAGTCCACCACCACCATGCCCGACCACCACCTGCAACACTCCACCCTCCTCAAAAGCTCCCCCAACACAGTCCCCAACCCCACTAACCATCACAAAACCTGTACCTACCCCCTCCATTCCACGCTGGCAATCCCAATTGCCTCAACAAAGTTTCCCGCCAAAAGTGATTTGAGGGTTAGGATCATTGCTACTTTAATCCAACAGCTGGGAAAGATTGAAGAGAGCACAAGGATAATTTTATGGCTGTTTTCTCTCACAGAAGTAGCACAACAAAAAAAAGGGAACCCTAATTCGATTGTAGTATAAATAGAGTATCATTGTAAGCCTAATGGGCATCGTTTCTTTTGTATCTTTCTGTTTTTAATCTTAGTTTGTAATTGTAATTTCAAATTCCAAGTTTAATTAAAGTTTACTTTGAGTTTATTCAAATTCGAATTTTTATTTAATATTTCAAGTTCCTAATTATTCAGTTTAAAAGTTACTTAGTTTGTCTCAAATTGCTATTTTGAGTTTATTAAAGTTATTTGAGTACAAAGAAAGTGAAAAACTCAGGAAAGAAAAAGAAAAGAAAATACAAAAAAAAAAATCAAAAAAAATATATAAAGAAGATTGAAGAGAGAAGAAGCAGCAGTGGGTATGGAGTTTGGTTTAGAGCTCCATGGGGAGCAGTAGGTTGTAACTTGGTTCTGATTCTCAGTTTGCTCACTAGCTTGGATGTCAAGTAATTTTTTTATCCATAATTTTTACACAGTTTATGTTAGTAGCTATAAATAGTTGTCTGTTGTTAAGTCTTGTTTTTTATGCTTAGATAATGTTAGTGTAAGTCTAATCTTCAGTTTCTTGGATTAATTGGTCATTTGCTTATAAATTTTTGAATTCTGTCCATAAAGGGGTGTTTGGCTCAGGGGATTGCAATGTACTCTAGCTTGTTTCAGATGTTGTTGTTGATTATAACATGATACATTAGGTCTTATTAGGTTAGTCAAACCTTAAAATCAGTAGGTATTTAGGAAAAGTCAAACTTTGGCCTTAAACATGATAAATGGCTTAACTGTTAGGAATTTAGAGTAGCATACTCTTCATTTAGGAGTAAAACTTGTTTATCTTGATTAGAATAGCTTCATTTTTGGTTAATACATCATATTAAGTAAGCTAGGATCACTCATAATCTCAAATAAGCCAACTTTTGGAAAAACTTAAAAAAGTCAAAATTGCATATGATAAAGATGGGACAGATTTCACATGGAGATGTAGGATTCATTAGTGGATGAAATTACAAAGTTATTGTTGTTTTGCAAACCTTGGTGGCTTGTCTTTCAAGATCAGAAAGAATAATTGGATTTGGATTCCATTTGCCCATGGAAATTTGAGCTTAAACTGACCCATTTGGTTCTAATCTGCCTTGCACCCAGCTTTTGTAACTTTTGACCCATTTTTACTTGACCATATCTTGCTCATCAGTTGAGCATTTTGCTTGTTTTTTGCTGCTTTAGAATCTCACCTAGGCTGCTTTCATGATTGTATCTTTAAATTTCCATATAGTGCTTATTGGTTTGCTTATTTTTGCCACCCAAATTGCCCTTTTGCTCACCATTGCTGCTGCTACATCAGTAGCATTGGAGTTTGATGATTTTATTGTTCATGTTTGAATATAGCCTTGTAATTGTTGTTATTTGCTTGTGATTGGTAGAAATAGATTGTGTTTATGTATGATTCCCTTGTCTTGAGCTTATATATTCATATGGTTGAGCCATTTGCGGCTAAAATCCCTCACTTTTGCTTAAACATGGCTACTGTTGAGATTTTGGAGTTTGATTAAGCGTGATTCAAGTTTTCAGTAAAAGTTGTTTTACAAAAGTTGTTGAGATTTGTTGGTAAAAAGTTTTGCAAAAAGAAAAATTGAAAAAAAAAATATTGCAAAAAGCCTGGGGTGGGATTCGAACCCCAGACCTCTTGGAACATAGCAGACACAACCACACCACACATTACCACTCGCCATTGGGTCTTTTTTCAGTTATACCTTGCATTATTTATTATTTATCTATTTGTTGTTTGTTTTGCTTATTTAAACCTCTCAGTTTTAGTTTTGCTTATTGTCTGCTTATTTTGCACTAGAACCCAACTTTTTATATTTTTCTTAAAATTAGTTTTGCCTTGTAGAATTTGTTAGAAAAATCCCAGATTTATTTAATAGTTTTAATATTTATTTTCAATTAATTAGTGTAAAATAGTAATTAAATTATATTAAATAGAGTTTTTATTAAATTTTTGATTTTCTTTTTTATAAAATTTCTTTTATCATTAGAATTGTAGGAAAATTGTTTTCAAACCCGTAGGACTTTTGTAACTAAAAATTCACGTTTTATTTTGCGCATTGACGTTTATTTTTAATACACGACACGTTTTTTATTTAGATTCCGTTTAGGATTCCCCGCTTTCCCTATCATGTTTCCCGTAGCTTTTTAGGTAGATTTAAGTATTCCCTAGTATTCCCTTGTTTATATTCCCTTTTAGGATGTGTTATTTCAATTTTCAATTTCCGTTAATTTAACGTACAACAATTCCAAACAACCTTTCACATACAAGATTTTAATCTCGATCTTTTCTCGAAGCTTTCCATTCACACCTCGTTGGGACACGACCCGGGAAATCACTTCCCGGTCTCACAAATAAAAAATATCACACTGCACGAGTTTACGAGGTAATCTTTTTCCTAAAAGGTTTACTTGTATTTCTCAACGTCTTGTTGTCTCACGATAACATTAACCTCACGTTTGTTGATTTTTGATAAATTGTTTTTGCACACACCAAAACACAACGAATCAAATTGCGCCGCTGCCGGGGAGGCTGTGTGCGAAAGTCTCGTAAAAGGTTTTAACGATTAGTCTTATAGAACCGTCGCAAGAAGTTACCGCTTTTAAAAAGTTATAAAAAAACCAAAAATATTTTTCTTTTGTTTCTAGTATATTTATTATATCTATAAAAGATTAAAAACACAAAAAGATTTTCCCGTTTTCTTTGTTTAATAATTACAACAATAAAATCTACCGCCGAAAATCAAGGCAGAACACTTCCCAACTGGGGGTGTGAACATTAATAAGTTCCCAAACCTAAGATCAAAACTTGCCTTTGTATCACTTGCGTTTTGGAAAACTTTTAAACGATAAGCAAACTTTAAGAGGAGTCGAAACGGTATAGGGCGATCCAACGAACTTCGCCCTAGCGAGAGATCCATTCTTCTCTCCCGCTCCTTTGTGCGTTTGTCCTTAAAGGTTAACCTTACGTTTTTGATTATTGGTTTAAGTTCCCCTGTCTTTCAAGTTGGTCTTGTTTTGAATTGTGTTTTTTGTGGTGCATGCGCACTCGTTCGTCTACGTCATCAAGTCCTTTGCAATCGCTAAACAACATTCCAAGAAGGCGTAATCGTCGACGTGCCCGTCCAATAGTCGAACCCGAGATTCGCACTATTCCTCCCATCATGGCGGCCGAGCCCACTATGAATGAGCTTCTCCAAGCACCCATCGAGGGTTATGGAGATGCTATCGTTGTTCCAGCCATCGTGGCTGACAACTTTGAACTCAAGACCGGGTTGATAAACCTAGTCACATCCCGGCAATTCTATGGTTTTGAAAGGGACGACCCTCAAGATCACATTCGATGGTTCAACAAAATCACTTCCACCATCAAATGCAAAAACGTCCCTGAAGAGGCAATCAAACTTCTTCTCTTCCCGTTTTCTCTCGATGGGACCGCCAAAAATTGGCTTGACAAACAACCCCCTCGATCGATCGAAACATGGGAAGATTTAGTCAAGAAGTTTGTGAACGAGTTTTTCCCTCCTTCCAAAACCACCGCCCTCAAGAATGAGATCATGAAATTCACGCAAAAATTCGATGAATCATTCAATGAGGCGTGGGATCGATTCAAGGACATGCTTCGTAAATGTCCTCATCATGGGTTTTCCGAGTTAATGCAACTCGATACCTTCTATAACGGAGTGAGCCAAATCGATCAAGACTCTCTAAATGCCTCCGCGGGAGGTAATTTCTTGAATCGAACCACTAGGGATGCTTTGGCTATCATTGAAAATAAGTCTAAGGTACGCATTCCGCGAAGCAAACCGATTGTTTCCCATGCAAATGCTAGTCCTTCTACTTCATTACCCGTGGCTCAATCTAGCACCGATGCTAGGCTTGACAAGCTCACGGAAGCCATCCATGCCTTAGTACTCACCCAAAACAAGAAAGTTTCTTCTCCACAAGCTTCTCAACCTGCCGAGGTTAAGAAAGTTGAAGTTTGTGTGACTTGTGGCGGTCCACACGCCTATTATAATTGTACTGCCACCGAAGGCAATCCATTCGAGGTTAATGCAATAGCCGGTAGTTCTAATCAAGGAGGTAACCAATACCGTCCTCAAATGGAGCCAAACTATCGTGCTAGCAACCAAAGTGGACTACCCGGATTCCCCCAAAACCAAGGTTTCAATCAAAACCGTAACCAAAACCAAAATCGAATGAACCAAGGTTTTCAAAACCAAGGGAATTTCAATCAAGGGTTTCAAAATCAAGGAAATTTGAATAGAAATCAAGGTTATGGTAATCAAGGAAACAATTTTCATGCTAATGGGAATCATAACCAAGGAAATTTTCAACACCAAGCTTTCAATCAAAACAACCGAGCTCAAAATTTTCCTAATCAAAATCAAGCCATTGTTCAAAATCAATCATCAACCGATGAATTGTTAAAACAATTTATGAAAGCTCAAGAAGAAACAAACAGGTTGTTGGTCAGTCAGATTTCTGAACTAAAGAAGTCTTTAAATGATCAACCTTCGGGATCGGGTACGCTTCCAAGCAACACGATCGCCAACCCGAAGGGCGATGTAAAGGCGATCACAACCCGTAGTGGAGTTTCTTATAATGGACCCGCGATTCCTACTATTTCTTCTTCTCCAAAAGTAGTGGAACAAGAACCCTAGGTGACAAAGAACAAGGTGCAAGTTACTAGCCCACGAAGTACCGCACACGTTCAACCTCCGGAAGTCCAAACTTCAATTCCCGAATTTGTTGTTCCCAAGAGCATTTCTAAGCCTTCAATTCCTTATCCTTCAAGGCTTAATGATCAACAACTCCATGACAAAACTAATATCCAAATGAAGAAGTTTCTTGAAATTTTTCAAAAGTAACACTTCGATATTAGTTTTGCGGATGCTCTTCTTTACATGTCCAAGTTTGCTTCCACTTTCAAGAGTCTTCTAAGTAACAAAGAGAAATTTTTTGAGCTCACTAACACTCGTTTGAATGAAAATTGTTCGGCGGTTCTTCTAAAGAAACTTCCTAAAAAGTTAGGAGACCCCGGAAAATTTCTCATTCCTTGTGATTTCCAAAAGCTAGAAGAATGCTTCGCCTTGGCCGATCTTGGCGCTAACATAAATCTCATGCCTTTCTCTATTTGGAAAAAGCTTTCACTTCCCGAGCTTACTCCAACACACATGACGTTAGAATTAGCAACCCGAACAATTACTAAGCCAAAGGGTATTGCTGAAGATGTCTTTGTGAAGGTTGGCAAGTTCTATTTTCCTGCCGACTTTGTAGTCGTCGATTTTGATGCCGATCCTCGTGTTCCCCTCATTTTGGGGAGACCATTTTTGAAAACGGCTCATGCATTAATTGATGTCTTCAAAGGCGAGATGACTCTAAGGGTCGGAGATGAAAAATTGGTTATAAACATTGAAAATACTTCAAAAGATCTCCTCGACCTTGAGCGTGAAGCCATCAATCAAATTGACGTCATCGATGTTGCACGCGATGAATGCTTCCATGAAGTATTAAATGTGCAAGGATCAAGTGATTCTACCATCGATGTCTCTTCTCCCTCTCTCACTCCATTCGAGGGAGGTGACTTCATTCTAGAAGAGATCGAAGAATGTTTATCATGTGATTCTCGTGTTGATCATGATTCCATCAATCCCGAGGAAGACAAACTTCTCCTTGAGAAGTTGCTCAATGATGATCCATCATCTCTTCCTCCAAAAGAACTTCATAACGAAGAGGTCAAATCTAATGATCCTCTCGAGGTCGAGCTTAAGGACTTACCGCCTCATCTCGAGTACGCATTTTTGGAGGGTGACGATAAGTTACCCGTCATTATTGCCAAAGACTTGAGTAAGGATGATAAAACCGCTCTCATAAAGGTTTTAAAGTCACACAAGCGAGCCATCGCTTGGAAACTTTCCGACATCAAGGGTATTAACCCGGAATTTTGTATGCACAAAATTTTGATGGAGGATGACTTTAAACCGGCGGTTCAACAACAAAGAAGGGTGAATCCGAAAATCCATGAGGTCATCAAACAAGAGGTCATTAAACTTCTTGATGCCGGTTTGATTTACCCTATCTCGGATAGTCCTTAGGTGAGCCCCGTTCATTGTATGCCCAAGAAGTGTGGTATTACGGTTGTTAAAAATGATGATAATGAGTTGATTCCGTCTCGATTGGTAACGGGATGGCGTGTTTGCATTGACTACTGAAAGTTAAATGACGCCACCCGTAAAGACCACTTTCCTCTACCTTTCATGGACCAAATGCTCGAAAGACTTGCGGGAAACGAATACTATTGTTTTCTCGATGGTTTCTCGGGTTATTTCCAAATTCCCATTGATCCAAAAGATCAAGAGAAAATGACTTTTACGTGCCCATACAGAACATTTGCCTATAGGCGCATGCCTTTCGGTTTGTGCAATGCTCCGGGCACATTTCAAGGATGCATGATGGCTATTTTCCACGACATGATCGGGAAAACAATGGAAGTCTTCATGGATGATTTTTCGGTCGTTTGGAATTCATTTGAATCATGTCTTGCCAATTTAGACAAAATGCTTCAACGTTGTGAGGATACAAATCTTTGTCTGGGAGAAATGTCATTTCATTGTCAAAGAAGGCATTGTCCTTGGCCATAAAATTTCTAAGAGTGGGATTGAGGTCGACAAAGATAAAGTCGATGTCATTGCTAAACTACCTCCTCCCACTACTGTTAAAGGTGTTCGGAGTTTTCTTGGTCATGCCGGTTTCTATCGTAGATTCATTCAAGATTTTTCAAAGATCGCCCGGCCAATGACCCGACTTCTTGAAAAAGAAACTCCATTTGTCTTTTTCGATGGGTGCATTGAAGCTTTTCAAACTCTTAAGAAAAAGCTTACCGAGGCACCGATCTTAGTTGCCCCCGATTGGGACCTACCCTTCGAACTCATGTGTGATGCAAGTGATTTTGCCATGGGTGCGGTCTTGGGGCAACGTAAAACCAAGCATTTTCAGCCTATACACTATGCGAGCAAAACTTTGACCGAGGCTCAAGCTCATTACACCACCACTGAAAAAGAATTGTTAGCCGTGGTGTATGCTTTCGAGAAATTCCGGCCATATTTGATCTTAACCAAAACCATAGTGTATACGGATCACTCGGCTCTCAAGTATCTCTTTGCTAAGCAAGATGCAAAGCCGAGATTGCTCCGTTAGGTTCTCCTCCTACAAGAATTTGATATCCTTATTCGGGATAAAAAAGGAGCCGAGAACCTTGCTGCTGATCATCTTTCCCGATTGGAAAACCCTCATCAAAGTACTCTTGAGAAAAAGGAAATAAACGAAATGTTTCCTCTCGAGACACTTAATGTGATTTCTAGTCGTGGTGATTCTAGTACCCCATGGTTTGCCGATTTTGCAAACTACCATGCGGGGAATTTCATTGTTAAAGGGATGTCGTCCCACCAAAAGAACAAATTTTTCAAAGATATTAACCACTACTTTTGGGACGACCCCTATTTGTTTAAAGTTTGTGCGGATCAAGTCATTCGTCGGTGTGTTCATGGCCAAGAAGCCATGGAAATTCTTAAGGCTTGTCATAATGGACCCACCGGGGGACATCATGGCCCGAATTACACCGCTCGGAAAGTATTTGATTCCGGGTTCTATTGGCCCACAATTTATAAAGACGCCCATGACTTAGTCAAATCTTGTGACTCTTGTCAACGTCAAGGAAAAATTACACAACGGGATGAAATGCCACAAAATGTCATCCAAGTTTGTGAAATTTTTGATGTTTGGGGCATTGATTTCATGGGGCCGTTCCCGTCTTCACGAGGGAACAAGTACATACTCGTGGCCGTCGATTATTTGTCGAAATGGGTCGAAGCTAAGGCTCTCCCAACAAATGATGCCCGAGTAGTTGTGAAATTTCTTAAGTCTCTCTTCGCTAGGTTTGGAACTCCCCGCGCCATCATTAGTTATCGCGGTACTCACTTTTGCAATGACAAATTTGCAAAGGTCATGCTTAAGTACGGTGTCACTCACCGTATTGCTACCGCATATCACCCACAAACTAGTGGGCAAGTGGAGGTTTCAAACCGAGGTTTAAAGCGAATTCTTGAAAGGACCGTAGGCGAGAATCGTGCTTCTTGGTCGGATAAGTTAGATGACGCTTTACGGGCTTTTCGTATGGCTTACAAAACACCTATCGGATGTACTCCGTATAAGCTCGTATATGGAAAAGCATGTCATCTACCGATCGAGCTCGAGCACAAAGCTTATTGGGCCCTAAAACATGCCAACTTCGATCTTAAGTCCGCGGGTGATCATAGGAAAGTTCAACTTAATGAATTAAATGAACTCCGTGATCAAGCTTA
>LBNU01025334.1:20216-52027 GCA_014162995.1 Artemisia annua
GGATCTCATTTGAGGCAGTAAAGACTAACGGAGGCAATGGCCAGGAAGAAGCTACGGGATTACCACCTTATCTGCTACGCCGTAGGATGTTTATTCACCAAGACTTTACGGCCGTAAACCTTGATCATCATTACGGCGTAACACTATTTGGCAAAGGTTTACGGCGTAACCAACCTAATTACGCTACGGCCGTAACATAGTCGGGGCCTATAAATACAACCCTAATTCCGAGTTTTTCATATCACTGTCCATTCTTTTCACCAACAGCAACGTTGGGAAAAACTCCGGAAGGAGGGGAACGAAGTTCTAGCCACATCAAATCATTTCCAAGGGGGGATCACACCACCGATCATAAGGTGTTTTCATTCATTACTTTGTATTCGATTCCATGCTGGATTTGTATTAACTCAAACTTTGTTTTATGCAATTTATGAACCATGAGTGGCTAAGCACTTTTGCTTTGTTAGCCTAGTTATGAATTGTTTATGATATTGATTTAGTTTTTCACGCCATCTTATTGTCTATTGTTTTGTTTACTTCATGGCGTGAGGCTTGGGACACTCTAGTTCCCGTAGTGTTTAGCGTTGGTTTGTTCCTTAGAGGCTTGGGAATTAACCCTAGGAAGCAAGGCCGCTAAGGATGTGGACTTTGGTAAAGGGTTAAGTGCTAACCGTGATGCTTCCCTTCCATACATGTGCGAATTAAACCCTAGGACCACCTACCAATGCCTATATACTTAACTGAGTAAGATTGGGGCTGTAAACTGGACCATGCCGCATTCGTTAGTTTGTCCATGTTAGTAGAGGCACCATAATGATCTTATGTTTTCGTACCGAGAACCCACGGTTTTTAAATAACTTTTGGATAGGATAAGTATAAGATAATCTAGGCGAATTTGACCATCTGACCCGAAATGAATATTGAATCCCGAACGATATGATAGGATGCACCTATTAGGAAAACTAGTCATGATACATAACAAGACAAAATTTGATTCGTCCCGGACACACATCTTTTTAACTTCTCTATTAAACAAGTCAACGCTTGTTGAACGATTTAACCGTAACAGATGATATAAAAGGCGAGAGCCCGGGACCAAAGCAAGTTTACAAGGGTTAGAAATCCTTGGGATCGTTTTAAGTCCTGGTGAGGCTGACATTCTAAATACTAAGACTTGTGATTTGTTGAAATGCATATAGTATGAAAAGACAGGGAATCTGATTGCTAACACTGAAATGTGAATAGTAATACTCTGTCACAGTTATATCGTTTAAGAAACGTACAATCAGAACCCTTAAAATAATAGTATTAACAAACGTACGTTTAGTCAAGTAAACGTAAACGTAACAAAACAAATCATCGATTATAAATTACAGAAGAATTTGCATGTCTTAGCGACTTAAATGCAAATTAAAAAGATTTAAACTATTTATTTATAATTACAAAGTTATAATAATAGTAAGAAAACCTAAAAACCTAAACTTATACGTTGTTTAAATAAACGTCTACTACAAATTAAAAGTGAAAAGTGGTCCAATATAATCCCACAAATGTGAAATATTATATTTTTATGATCCTAATAATAAAGAAAATTATTTGAAAATTAAAATTAATTATTAAACTATTTTTAATTATTATTAATTAAAAACTATTATTAACTATTTTAATAATTACCTAAAAATAAGAAAATGTAAATAAAGCGTAGAATATAAATAAAATTTATAAAAGTCTAAATAATATAAAAGAATTTCTGAAACTGAAATATATTTATTATACAATTATTCCATTTATATTAATTATTTACTATTATTTATTCTAAAACTATATATTGAATTATATAAATAGTAAATGATAAACAAAAAATTGAAACTTTGTACATAATTCTAAAATAAATAAAAGAAGATAGAAAATTATAAAATGATATGTTATTTACAAAAAATAAGCAAATAAGCAATTAAGCTTCTAAATAGAAGCTATCACTTAGCTTTAAAGTTGTGTTTATGGTGTTATCTGTATTATGGAACTAATTGTATACTGTATATGTGTAACTTAAATAAAATAAAAAGTTTAGAACCAAAGAATAAGCTATTCATGGGCTTATGAGTCATTCAGTAGAGATTTTGGGCTCACAGTGGACTCATAGGCTTAAAATAAGCTTGGAAAAGCTTTTCAGTGTAAACCAAAGATAAAATAATGTTTGTACAAGTATTATGGACATATATAAACAAGGTAGTGTACTGGAAGTGGCCAATAAGCTTGAAACAAGTTAATAAGCACTTCCAGTAACACTGCAATCCAAACACCCCTTGCAGCTTTTTCTAATGGTAAATTAAGCTCAGAGAATAAGATCTAAAAGCCAAATTAAGGATTGAAGTAGCAAGTGTGCTTGGTTAGCTTTCCAAAAAGCTCAAGCTCAATCTTTGGGGTCCACAGGTGAGCTTTTGAGGAGCTTATGAAAAGGCTTCCAAATCACTGAGCATCACTGGGCTTCCAGTTACTCAGAGGAATGGACAAATTAAAAGCTATCACCAAGCTTATAGAATAAGATTGAAATTGGAATTTAAGCACAAGCCCTAATAGTTTAGTGGATTGGCTTCTCAAAAAGCCAATTCACATAAGATGGGGCCCACTGGATAGCTTTTCATTTGCTTATGAAGTAGTACTGAGTATACTGAGTGGTCAGTATACTCAACAAAATGGGATAAGTTAAAAGCCTCTTGCAGCCCTATTAGACAAGCTGCAAGGTCAAATTTAAGTGTTGGATCAAAGAGTTTGGTGGATGAGCTTCAAGAAAAACCCAACCACTTAAGCTCTAGACCACTAAGGAAGCTTTAATGAGCTTGTGAAAAAGGCATGAGTACACTGATTACTCAGTATACTCAACCAATGGGGCAAACAACAAAGCTCAAGGAAACTTATCAAATGAGCTTGAGAGAGCTCAACAAAGAATGGAACACTGAGATGGTTACTTGGCTTTGTGAAAAGCCAAAAATCTCAACTCTTAGACCATTCTAGGAACTTTTGACAAGCAATGAAAAACAACTTAACTACACTGTTTGCTCAGTGTAGTTAGTTGGAATGAACAAAAAATGAAGTGATTAAGGTATCTAAATAAGTAAAAGACTGGAAAATAAGCATACACATAACAAATAGGCCACAAGGGCAACACATAACAACAACAAACTCAGCCACAAGACCAAAGATCGACAAGCTACAAGCTTGTGAACTTGGCTTGTGGACTGAGAGACAGGGCAAAAACAGGTAGAAATAAGCACAATAAAAAGCTATCAAATAAGCAGATTAAAAATAAACAAAAATACATACAACAAGGTGAGCAACAAAACTAAAATAACCTATCACCATTTAATCTAAAACTTAAAAACAAAGTCACAATTAAATCATCCATTTAATTCAAAAACAGATTATCTAAAATTTTGACTTTTTGAATTTTGAACAAGTGTTGACTTAAATGAACTTGTAATCTAATTTACAGACTGAAGGTGTTATAATAAACATATAGAACATGAAATTAAGCTTTATAAACAACTTTTATACTAGTATGGTGAATTTGGACTTGTAAATTTCATTCAGTGAACAATTAAGTACCAAAGATGTGGATTTTTGACTTTTTACATGAATACACAATAGACTAATGGTTTGTCTGACCATTAGGAACTCAATGTATCAAATATCGCCCAGAATCAACAATCTAGACTATCTCAATCACCATTAGTTCAGCAATTCCAAACACCCCTACAGAATTACATATCAAAGATTTTCCAAGTTGTACTGAGATTTAACATCTCATATCAATCCCAGGGGTATTAATTTGTCAAATTAAACCCTATTGAGCATAAGCCAATAGTCACAAAGGATTATGCCTAGATTTTGATATAAGAAGCATATTCCTCACTCCAACTGTGAAAACTTGGAACATGTAATTTCAACAAGTAACAAAGCAAGATTACACTATCTAAACATCAACTAACAACATTTAAACAAGAAAAAGTAAAAATCAAAACACAAGAACACAATAACAGTGAAGAACAAAAATTAATGAAAATGCTAAATTGAGACTCAAATGAGATTATCATAACACAAGACTGTATAAACTTGATCTATCACATAACATGAGGTTATTCTAAGCATAAGATAACCTTTTTCAGTTTAAACATGGTTTTTAATCAAGTTTAGACCTATGAAGTTCCAAATCAAGAAAATGGACAGTTAAATGCAATTCAAAGCACAATTAAATTTCAAAACATAACAACTTGATTTTACACTAGATAAACATTAACAAACATCAAATAAACACAAAAACATGGAAATCAAAGCACATAAAGCATAAGAACAGTGAAATGCAAAAAATGGTAAAAATTGCTTACAAGGTGAATCAAACTGAGACTGTGGATACAAGGACCAAACCATACTCCTATAGCCTCCCAAAAGGCACTAATAACCATGGCAATCCATAATAGCCATGCTCCAAGCAGATTCCACCATGAACACATAACTTTTTATTTTATTTTCTATTTTCTCTATTTTTTTAGTGATTTTTCTATTTTGAAAACTAAAGCTGAATTAATGTATCTAAAAGCTATTTTGAGCTTTGTCAGGAGCTTAAGTGAGCTATTAGAGTCCATTGAACAACTATAATCATCTATGAATTGAAATGACTTTGAAAATTAAAGGCAGTTAAGCTAAAAACATGAATTTTAAAAGATACTGGAAATTAAACTGAAAAGAGTGTTTCATTACACCATTTTAAAGGAGAATACAACATTTAAAAACTGTAAATGACATTTAAATTAAAGAAAGCATTTAAATTCTACACTACGTGACCAATGGCTAGTCCAAGGTAGTCTTCTCTTCATTCTTCTTCCTCTTTTATAGACCCATTGTGTTCCCCACTTGATTTCAGATATTTCCCACTCTTCAGCTTGACCATTGATGCTCTGTAACTCATCCTAGCCACACACTTCAGTTTTGGTGCCAAAAGTCTTATAGCCACTTGGAGGTTGCTTGTGAAGGTTTTAAGGGTGTCAGGGGGTTGTGGAGGTGGCAGGGTTTGATTTGGTGAGTTGGGTGGCCAAGTGGTGGTGGAAAAGGTGGAAGCAGGAGGTGGATATGGTGGTGTGGTGGTGGCAGTCTAGGGAGGGAAAAACGGGGTAGGGGAAAGGTTTTATAAATTTAAACCGTGGGTTTTGGATTGGGCTTTTGTGTACTGGGCCAGAGAAAGAAATAAAAGGGTGGGCTGGGTTTTATGTTTTTGGGTTTTATTAGTTATAAGGGATCCGTTTGGTNAATATAATGAAAAAAATTATATATAATGTATATATATTCTAGTTAATTATAATATCAATAAAGCGGGTATAGATTCGGGTAAACGGATACGGGTACGGGTAATCGGGCGGGTATTACCAGAACCCGTACCCGAACCCGTACCCGGCTAAAAAATTATATCAATGCCCAAACCCGCATCCAAACCCGCCAACCCGCCCCCGAACCCGACCCAACCGGTTCGGGTTTTGGTTTTCCCCGTCGGTTTCGGGTGCTTTTGCCATCCCTAGATGCATCATGGCAAGGCAGACTTATTAAGTTTGCAGCCACGGCGGATACATCCTCTTCTTCTATTGTTTACCTATTTGAGCATCATAATTAAAGAATAAATTCTTTTAGAGGCTAATATGTTTACAATACTACGTGTGAGGGAGTTGTTACGGTAATTTCCATGAAAAGTAACTCCCCTCTCAAAATTTTCTACAAATGTATAATAGTATAATTCAGTTCTTTATATGCAGCAACCACTCAATCGTAAAATGATTTTTTATGTCATTTCTTGCATCATGAACATTAACAAGATTTTCTCGGTTTTAAGATGCTTGCAAGGTGAAGTTTTGTCACAAACAAGCATCGGTAGAAAGCTTTACCTAAATTTCTTCGTGACCAAACTTCTCCTTGCAGGCATCATACAAAACTTTCATGTTCAAACATTCTTAATTGGGTAGTCAATGATGATAAATCTGTAATGTGTGTCTCTGAAATTGGTCTAAGTTTGACAATAACAGTATCTTGGCAGGGCGTTCATATTAATGCAGCCATGAGATTTATTTCCTCTTTGTACTGACACATTCCTACAGATCTGGACCTCCATCATTCCTTTTATACATTTTTCACTCCCTTTGATTTTCTAAAATTAGAAACTTGGTTTGGTAAGGGGTTCCCTAGCTTCTCAGAACCTTTCTTCTCATCTGTATCATTACTACCAGTATTTAATGACTGTTGTATCCCAGTAAGCATTTCGTCATATGAAGCTGATGCACTGATGAGGCGAAAAGTGTTACGCTTTTAGGGGGTCATTTAATCCCTAAATTGTGATTATATGATCAAATATTACCTTAAATTGTTTCTTTTGTCATTTTAGGTACTTTTGAGGAGAAATCTAGAAAACATAGCATTTTGGACGTTTTTGGAGCAAAAAGTGAAGAAAACGACAACGTCATAAAATCATGTTGGAAATCATACCTGACGGCGTCAGACACCAAAAGGTGACGCCGTTACTTGAAGACAAAAGAGATGGATTTATGTTGTACCAGACGCTCAAGAGAAGAAATCATGGTTTAACACCTGACGGCGTCAGGTGTTACAAAAAGAAGGCCGTCTCGTGAAATGCTAAAGAGAGACGACCCAGAGGATTTTATAACATGACGCCATCAGAGGTAGATCTAGGTGATTCGAGAACCCTAAACACGGCGAGTTGACGGCGTCAGAAGCTATAAGCTGACGCCGTCAGAATGTAATATCTATATATATTTTAGGATTTTTTCATTCATAAGAGAGGAACTTTTTGGTGGAACACACACACAAACCCTAGTACGAATTTCAGAACTTTTTAAGGGACCGAGATTTTTACTTGCTTTCCTTAAAATATAAAAATACAAAAAGAATCATCCCTCACCCCTAGACCTAATTAGACTATTTTCAATCCTAACAAACACTATTCCCCGAGAGAACGATCAATCCCCCGGTACTTGCCACTACACTATACTACATCGGTCAGGTACACTGCCTGGTGGGGATTGCAAGCTTCTCAAGATCCCTTGAGAGGTAAAACCTTTTGCGTAGACCGCAATCCACGCATCATGCACCTATTACCAGACCACGTTCCTGATAAGTTGGTTTCACTTGGAAGCATATTGGATCTGCTGTAAAGTATTGCGAACAAATTTGAATGTAATCAAGTTTACCTGTTCACTCAATGTCCGAATGATCTTTTAGCTACTCTAATGATAGGGTAGATTCATATTAATTATGATGAAGGGTTCGAGTTGAACTTAAGTGACTCTAAGATTCAAGAGAAGAATGATAAGCCATTGCAGCAAGTGAGAAATGAAACGTTAAAGATTAAATAGCCATGAGGTATCTTTACACATACAAATTATCCATCAACATGACACTTTTGTTTTGATTAATCTTTGCCACCCCTTGGTAGGGAAACATACTAGGTTAGTAGCCATCGTAAATAGATCCTTTTTTCACATGTTTATGAACGTGAAATTATGAAGAGATGAAGAGCAATTACATGTAAACAAAGAATAGTGTTAGAATTTATCTTGCTAACATTATTATTTGTTTCCGTGTAGTTGATCTTCATCTTTTGACACATCAAGATATGTGAACGCTTTGTAACTGTTGCAACCCTTCAGGGTCTCTGGAAAAAGAATCCAAGCTTCTGGGGATCAATGAGATAAATGATGATGATGTTGTTGATCATGACGATGGCCAAAGTGAGTTTTAAAAGAGGTGACAACGCTGATGATAATGCTAAATTTTATTAGTGATATTGGCTTTTTGATGATTTAAATCTGAACTATTAACAAAGAATGGACTTAGTCCTTTTCTACTCAAAACTAAAACACATTTACCATTATCATTATCATCATCATTTTCATCTCTTTTAATCTGATATGAATTAGGCTTTCCATATGGGGTGACTCATCAAATACACAGGTAACAACTAAGTAACAAAATCTATCGAATCAAATCCCACAAAACCTACACACTTCACAACTTCATCCTCATACCTAATTCAGATCATTAGGTAAAACACAAATTGTTTCCGACCTTCTTGCAGCCAATCATTACTTTAGTGTTCCTTCTAGACAAGAGTTTGATTTATTTCCTTAAGGTCATCCTTTTCTCCTATTTTTGCTTTCAGTTCATCGTTCATCTTATTTATCTGCTCCTATGGAAATGAGTACGTGAGTCACTCTATTTTCCTTTCTTCTTTCAGGGAATTGAACATGGGTTGATGCTACAATTTGGTCTGGTATGATCCGAAACAAAATGTTTAGCGCTTCATTTGTTTACTTGACAATATATGGTAGAGACAGTGAATTTATCAATAATTTGTATGGAAAATGTTGAATTATGTTTGTATTGCTGCTTATCGTTATTCACTGAATACTGACATAAATGAATAAATGTGCAGAAAATGTTAGGTTCTGTATGTACATGTAATTTAGTGTACTGATATGATCTCGGTGATGTTTACACTTAGGTTTTTGTAATTTCAGTATTGCTTATTGTTATATGATCTCTGGAATTTTAGATATAATGAAACTGTTATTTATCACATAGTATCTAATCCTCATTTATGTTTTTATAAAATTTGCAAGGAAGAGATGATATATTATATAAACAAGGATTTCAATCTGCGCGTTCTCGCGGAGCGTCTGCACATGAGATTATTGAACGCACCGCAAAATGTTTGCAATACTACAAATGTAGTAGCTACTATTCATATGCCAACGGCCTTGGCATCGGTTGTTTGATAAACCATAATGCCATAGGACAAGTGTCTCTATGCTAGTCAATCATTAAAAATAAGAAGTTTAACAAATAATTAGGTTTCAATAAAACGATTGATGTCTAAAAGGACATCAAGTCAAGAAATTAGATACAAAAACAACATAGTGTTGCAAGATAGACAGTATCCCTAATCCATTCGCTATATTTTTGGTTCCAAATAGTTAGGTTTCAATAAAACGACTGATGTCTAAAAGGACATCAATTTAAGAAATTCGATACAAAAATAACATAGTGTTGAAAGATAGACCGCGTCACCAATCCTTTCGCTACATTGTGGTAGCAAAACTTGTTATCCACTAACATTCTATATCATACTACATGATGCTAATCTTCTCTGTTCCGACAAAGGACATTTTTTATTCGGATATATCTGAAATAACTACTTAGAGTAGTTAACTGTCAGCACCTTTGCACAACTCGATCTCCTTTGAGTCATAGATACCCAACTCTATGTTTTTGTGCCAGATGTTCCAAGAGCTCCAAGGTTATCGTATTGTTCAAAGATCTTGATGCATGTGCTCGTATATGACCCTACGGGCGAACCCAATCTATTCTAATGACACCCGCATATTAAAACGCCCAAAGTTGTAAAATAAACGTATAGGAAAACCAAAGGACTTAAAAGTTAAAACCTCACTTTGAAGAAGAAAATCACATAGTCGGCATAGCCAATTCTCCAAAAACCAATATCCACCAACTTACAACTTTTAAATCGATTTCTTCCATCTTCATCATCACAACATTAACACACCCAACTAACATTTCTTGGATACCCTAAATAGAAAACCAAACGCTCTAATTAATAACTGGGGAAAATAAGGGACAAAAAAAATGTTGGTGCATTTTTACCCATTACATTTTTTTCACACAATTTATCATAGCCAAATAGACCAACCTGGCCACCAAGTGAGCTCAAATATAAGCATAGATCCTTAATGAACCTCGAAACTCTAAAGACATTGTTCTATTCAAACCCACCTTATACAACAATACCCATATCAAAAGAGAGAAAAAATTCGTAAAAACATCAAATTCTACATAACAAAATAAGTATCATTTGTTGGTTAATAACTCTTATGAAATCAGCATCTACGATCACAATTTATACACATCGTGTAAATTCAGCACGTATAACCCCACATCACACTTTAAAGGATACCAGGAAGCAGCTATACTGCACAGGAAAAAAAAACCTAGAACTACTTACGCAAAAATAAAACATCGATTACCTCAACTTACATACAACATATAAAAATAGTACCTAAGAACTACAGATTATACACGGTGTATAAACTAAGCATGCATTACCGCATATCAGACACCAAAAGTTATCAGAAAGTACATGGATTACGTCAACTTGTATACAACACGTAAAAATATTATCTACGAAAATATATCACACTTCAAATGATAACACTAATCGCCACCAACTACAGATTATACACAATATATAAACAAAGCATACATTACCGCATACCAGACTCCAAAAGCTATCAGAAATCTTAAACAAACAGAATTACATACACATATACTGACAATCATAAGGGGAAAAGAATTTAAATGAAAGAATTATTTAACAACGTATACGGACAACCCTACTATGTCAGATAATGTGAAATAGTATGTACCTCTACTCCTAGAACTAATCTCTGTGACGGAAACTTTAGGTTACCACATGCACATAATTCATGCAACAACTTCAACAGCAAGTTGAAAAGGGTAATTCCGATATAAGAACGAATCCTTAATGAAGTTTGGAACTCCAAAGACAGTCGAGAAACTATATTGGAAGACATCAAGCGCAAAACATGATAAGATCTGCATATTCTCTTTTCAAAACAACCTGATATAACGATACAACAGCTTCTAAAACTAAATCTAAGTTTCCTATTTTAGCTAAGTTATAAAACAGTTTGAGGCCAAACATAGATTTCAAATTAGCTGCAAGGCAGGGTAACAGTTTACATCGACTGGTTGTTACGACGCCAAACTCACGACTCACGAAATAATTGATATAGCCAATCAAGTACAGTCCAAAATAGATTTACAGAACATTTAACAGTCAATAAAACCCCACACCCAGTACACCGGCTCATATATCAATTCAGTTACAAAGGACGTTTATATTTTACTGCTGATGTATCTCGCGACTACTAGTTTTAAATTTATAACACGAATTACCGGATAAAGCTAAGAACACACGGGCAAGTATGACCCTTTGATGCAGGTTTTACTGACCAGGTCTTAAATTTGTAATGGCTCGATTACCTAAGGTCTACCTATATGCACTAACGGACAGAGAATCCGGTTGCGTGTAGATTAGTGAATAGTAAAACTGAGGTCGTCCCAAGAGCTATGTGGTTTCGATCCTATTTAAGTCTAGTGTCACGTTTTAACTGGTTTTGAAGTTGAAATGATTAATTAAACTAAGTAAAACACAAATTAACAGAGAAAACAGAAAATAAATAAAAGTTGTGAACAGTGGAGAGAAGTGTACTAGCCTAGCTAGTCATCCTATATTGCTAAAGATTATGTTCTCTATAAAACTAATCTAATGCTTCAAATGGGGCGGACATATATCACTAGGTTCATATGGTCAAGTTCCCTAGCCTATTTCCCCCGAATCCTGCCGAGAACCAAAGGCACTACCCTCTGTAAGTAAGCCGACGTACGGTAGACGGGTTTGAGTCACTAATTACCACTACATACTAGATTTATCTTTGTATGGTCCGGCCTCTTGGATCTTAGACCATACTCTAATTACTTAAGTTTATCCAACCCGAAAAGTGGTCCTATAGTCAATTTGCACACAAGGTAAATGGCTAGTTGTCATCCCAACCATTTCCCTCGCAACTTAACTACGCCAGGGTCCTATGGTCAATTCTCCTAGCATACCAAGTATAACCGGTTCTTTTAAACTACCGCAACTAAAGGATCTACAATAAACTAAGCATGCACACACTAGAAGCATTATGAAAAGTATGAAAAACATAATCAAAACATTAATGAAATCATAACTAGGCTAGCACCAGAGGTGCTTAGCCGATCATATTAATAATAACACTCAAACAAATGTTTAAACAAGACATGAATTCAAAATGTGGAATAAACAATGAAAAGCTAAAACTTATGGTGTTAAGCGTGATCTCTCCCTTGGAATAGTACTGTAGAATGGCCTCCTAAATGCTCCCAACGATCACTAACTTTGGTGGTGAGAAAGTTGTTGTAAAATGCAGAAATTAGGGTTTTATTTATAGGCCCGACACTGCTACGGCATAGCTCTATGAATTGGTTACGCCGTAGCTAGTGTAATTGTAAAACGATCTTATCTAATAGCTATAGTTACGGCGTAGTTGATATAGTTGGTTACGCCGCAACTTCAATTAAGGTTTCATCTACGTCGTAGTCTTCAAGTGGGCTACGCCGTAGCTTGACTCTGGATCTTGGATCACTCACGATGTCATTGCTACGCCGTATCTCCATATAATGGTTACGGCGTAGTCTTCATCTTCATGAAATTCTAAGTCTTGAAATAGTTACGGTGTAACTAAGGGTTGTGGTTATGCCGTAGTTCTTGGTTCGAGTTGACTTTAGTCTTCATACTTGAATCCCTAGCTATGGTGTAATAGAGAGTGTAAGTTATGCCGTAGCTTTCTTCAGCATACTATAGTTGTGTATCTTTTACGAGTTCTTTCCAATTTTCGCGTCTCTTTAGCTCCTATGCTCATTCGTAACCTGGATACAAAATATAAAAAAATCAAAGTATATATCCAAATAATAAGTATAAATAATGAGCATATTAGGGGGAAATTGACACTTAAATATCATGATTATTTGATGTCATCACCCTTTCGTATGTAGCTAGTTTTGGTTGGTAAGCCGAGGTCGTTTACTAAGATTTGGGTGTTTTCAATTATGAAGAATCTACATAACAATAAGGAATAAAAAGGTGGTAATTAGTTGTCACATCCCAAAATACCATATAAGCAACAAGTAACACGAAAATGACGATTATGTGAATTCAATAAGATTAAAAACAACAGTTGTTTGGAACTAGTATATATTTCTATGGGGTGTGTGGAGTATCAGGTAGATATCAAGAAATATTACACAAATCAAAAGTCATACAATTCCAAATCAATGGGTTGTATCATGAAATTGCATATAACACGGTTTAGACTAATGCACCCTTCGACCTATGAACATTATTATAAACCAAGTCATTACGCGTCATTTGTTAGAAACATGATTTTACTAATTTGTTCATAAGAGCCCTTTCGACCTATACTCTTGATTAAACCTTTATGAATCCATTTAACTTGTATATTCATAGTTATCAATTATGAAAGACCAAACATATTTGCGCGCCTATAATTTGGAACAAATCACAACAAGAAATCCTTTCAACTTATAGATCCGGTGATGATTTATCAACAAGATATTTAGACACATATCAATCCAAACAAACTTATAAGCAAAATCATATGTCTATATTGCAAAATACCAAACACTCCATATCAATATCTATATCATTCCAAACAAGTATAAAATTAACTAGTCACTCATGTCAATCAAAGACAAAAACTCAGAAACTTTAGCACTAGAAAACATGATTAAAAGAGAGTGGAGAGATTTCTTGATGCTTTGACCTCTAATTGATGATTTCTTGAACCTTTAAAGTTTCCAAGGAATTATGGACGAATTTTTATCTTAAAAGAGAATGGAGAGAGTTGTAGGTGAGTTGGTTAGAGAGAATTGAGAGTGGGATCATGGGATGGTGAGTGATGATTAAAACATACATAAATAAGATCTATTTATACTAATCTTAAAGCCATGGGGTCATCAATGCTCAACTTGGGCACCAAGTAGCTTGGAAGGGACTAGAATATGAGTCTTGAAGGTTCTAGATTAGGAGTGCATAAGGAGGTAACGTAATAGCAAAGTTTGGCAGACCAGAGTGGTCCAGCCAATCGGGCACACCATCCAACCGATCGGCTGGATTGATTTACCATCCTCCAGCCGAATTGGATGCGAGCTAAGGCCGATCAGCTGGGGTTGTTCTGCAGGCATATTTTTGCCTTTTCATCGTTTTGGCTTGCCGATTGCTTGGTTCTTGTTTGGGGTTTGTTACTCTTCAACCAAACTTGACTTTTTCTTTTTCTTGAGGCCTGGAAACATTAGTTTGTTGATTCTCTTAGTCTTTGGAAGGCTTCTGAGGTGATTCTTGATGCGGGAATCTTCATATGTGCATAAATCTTCATGTATTCGTCATTTCTTTTTCTTCATTTTCATCTACTTGGCTACAAATGAACTAGCATACACACTTTTATATGATTAAGCAACAAAAGCATAGGATTATAACCAAATAACATCCACAAAAGTCATGATAACGCTCCTAAAAAAAATACTCAATTTGAGCGTTATCAACTGCACATGGTTTTCGTAGCGCCAAAACCAAGACTGGCTACAAAAGACAGCCACATGATATGCCATCCAATTTTACGCGCAATCAACAATAAATAAGTATTATACTCTTAAAAACGCAACCAACACAATTGAACTAAATAAACTTGATTCAAAATAGACTGCAAGAACACCAAATAAATACCCTAACACCTCTAAAAACTCTTTTAGCTAACTGTAATGCTACACGAAATACAGTCACACATATTACCCATAAGTTCTACAAAATCACAGCATGATAATAAAATTTTAAAGAATTACCAATAAAGTGAACTTAACGCCAACTGATTTTCGCCACATCAAAATTAAAACATACCAGGCTACTGAATCATCATAGCAAGTCAAGCAACACACACACACACTAGCCATAAATCCTACAAAATCACAACATAGCAAATTAAATATTAAAAAAACAAAACAAAAAAAACACTTAAATAGAAAACCAACTCATTTGAACTAAACATTTGTAATTCAAAATAAATTGCAACAACACTAAACAAATACCCCAACACCTCTAATAACTATTTTACCTAATTGTAAAACAAGTATAGTTACACATATCAACCATAAGCTCTGCAAAAACACAACTTGCTAACCAAATTTTAAACAACAGTCAATAAAACTAAACTTAATTAGGCTACAATACACAAACACATTATATGCCATACGATTTTTTGATATACCAAATTTATGACTTACCAGATGACCAATCATCTTAGCCAAGCAAGTAGCACCCATACCAGCCATAAACTCTGTAAAAGCACAACATGCAATAGAAAACACAATTACATACATTAGCCATAAGCTCTGCAAAATGACAACATGCTAATTAAATTTTAAACAACAATCAATAAAATCAAAGTAAATTAGGCTACAAGACACAATCGCATTATATGCTACCGAATTTTTTAGCATATCAAAATTATGACTTACCAGGTAACCAAATCATCATAGCATAAGTTATGCAATATCAGAACATACATAATTTTTGCAAAATCACAGCCATAAGTAGCACCCAAAACAGCCATAAGTTCTGCAATATCAGAACATACAACAGCAAACAAAATTACACATATTAGCCAAACTTTTGCAAAATCACAACACGCTAACCAAATTTTAAACGTCAATCAATAAAATCAAACTTAATTAGGCGTTCTACCTATCATTCCTACCACAACCCTCCTAACAATTTCAGCTTTAACAACATAAATTAACAAACCCTAAATAGCAATATTTTGTGCATAAAATAAATTTCAGATCCAATATTCTTACATACACCAACTCTGTGTGTGTGTGAGCTTTTGTATAAAAGTCAAACAATTGAAACGCCAATGCCTCTTATGTTGTCGATTCTCAAATCGATAATAGAATACAGGTGCACAACATGCAGCGAACCATCATGATACCTGAAAATGCATAATAGGTGTAACACATGCAATCACCCCAACTAATTAATTGGCGGTTAGTGGAGAACCCAGTAATAAAAAGCGCACTAATCCAACTAAGTCGTCGGCTCGACTCGGCTCGGCGTATGGACAGTGTCGGTTCAAGCTGCGGCTCCACGGTGCACCCAAGCCACCCCACTCCCTAAGCCGACCTCCAATTCGGCGGCTTCGAAACAGTATCGGCTCCCCAAACCACTTCAATAAATGTTATTGTTAGCATCGTATTTTTATATTATGAAGTGTCGGTCATTATATTCTTGAATCGTGTAATAGGTTGCGTAAGAAAGTATTTCTAAGTTGTTTGTTCAAGTTTATTAGAAAGATAGAACTTCAAGGGCTAAACTTGTATAAGCATGAAAGCTAACATGCCTAGCTCTATATTAAGAATTGTAAACCTCACTTGGAAGGTTGGTTGATCACTTTGGAATAAACATAGTTCTTCATTTTACACATAGTGATCCTCCCACTCTCTCTCTCTACATCTCTCTTTCTCTCTCTAGATCTAAGGTGAACATGGTCGTGATTTAGGTTGTATACATGGTCCTACAAGTGGTATCAGAGCACTTATCCTAAAAATGGACACTGTTGTACGCCTCAGTGCGACATTCCTACTCAAACAAAGAGAAGTCTTTGTTTTTCAAAAACCTTGATGCAAAATTCAACAAAACTAAAATTTCTTAAATTTTTAGAATTTTTGCTCAAGAAGACTCCTTTCCTCTAAACTCATTGCAAAAGCTTAAAATTCTCACAAAAATATGCGAGTTCTGAGGGGGAGTATTATAAAAAGAAAAATGTTCCGATTTCATGCAAAACAAAATCCATCTATCTCTCGAAAAGCTTTATATTTAATCAGTTGATATCAAAAATATCACGGTATGCTATTTTTGAGGGGGAGAAGACGTGATTAAATGTGATCAAAAAATGTTCAAAAGTTGTGGCAGAATCTCGAGCTCGTAAGTAAAGACATAAAAGTCTTATACTAGACTCAGAATTGACCCTCGAATTGACGAAACAAAATGTTAGTATTCGAAAGGATTTATCCAAGTAGAGAAGTACCATTTCGAGAAACTCTTATTAGATGTTTACTATGACGGGTCTAACTTCCTTTTTAGGAATGTTAACAACTTCAAGTTAGTTATTAGGGCTAGTTGTCACCTAAAAGCTGATAATGGATCCCTTTAACTAAGCAACGTAAACGTGTCCCTCGGGCATATGTCTATTAAGAGTGGATTAATTCAAAAGTGCCAACTCTACCCAACATGTGCAAATTTATCTTAATAACTCATGAGCACATGTGAAGGGGGAGTATTTCAAAAAGGTGCAAAACTCTCAATGTGTTAACAAAATGTGTTTTATTATCATAAACACTTTGAGAGATTTTCAAGAAAAAGGTTTATGGCAACAATAGGATAGTCATGGTGTTATAAGGTGACTAAGGTTAGGAAAAATCATCCTATGATCCGCCAGAACCGGAGGGATCTACCCAAGGACAATCATAATAGATAGAATTAGAAGTCCTTAGGTATGATTAAAAGAAGGAGTAAAGAATGAAAGGGAAAGAAGGGGTTGAAGAATGAAAAAGAAATGAAATGAGAAAGGGTGAAAAGAAATGAGCCCTCCATATGTTCAACCATAGGTCAGACACCGGGTTCAACTCGTATGCTACTGATTGTTACTAAGGTGACATCGGGATTGAAGACAAGACGTCATGGACCCAGTGACGCACTGCACTTAAACCTTCTAGCCACTCGAGTATCTCTCAAAAGATACTTGTTTCATTCTCACGGAGAACCCTGCATAATCTATTGACCACTCATTCCGAGTGTGTTGATATTGAAAAGGAGGTACTATGCTCCATTCCTCCGATGACTAAATGTGCACTTATTGAGTCTAGAGCCAAGAGATTCATCAAAAGATCTCATAGGAACACACAATATTATTACACTGGTTGTTCTACATCAATGGACGCCAGTTGTAAACTTTAGAGTCCTACGCAGATCTTAGCAATCTTCCAGAACGTTTATGAGAGAATTTACTTATGTACTTCTCAATGATTGAACGGAAACTCCTGCCAGGGTCAACATCAAACAGCCCTGACAGCAGGTCACTTCGGTAATCTCTTGTGGGTTACGCTTAGTGTTTTCGGTGGATTCCAAACGGTCTACAGTCGTGGGGTGATCTCCAGCGACTCACCTAATCGTGGGTGTACTTCGGTATGTCTGTGTAAGCTCTTTCGAGGGTATCCGATTAGGAACGGCCATGGTAAGGGTTGGAGAAAGTCTTCACAATATGCTGTTGACGATCTCTAATTCCAAACCTGTAAGTACCGGATGTTTTATTGCTAACTGTTTTATGCAGGTACAACCACCACACACTAGTTTCCACATGCTCATACATACATCTCAAAGTCAAAGGAAAGTTCTCACTAAGATCAAAGGAAAGCAACAGTCAAAGAAAGATTCTACGCCAAAAAGAAGAATCTACAAAGTAAAGTGATAAAGATCAATGTGAAAGAACAGCGACAACAAATGTACGTATGGCAAAGACTAAAGATGTATGAGCATGTTGGAAAGGCGATTAACCTACAAAGACGAAGCTGTGACAAAAGGCAGATGAACAACCACAACAACAAAGAACAAAGAAAAGTCATATTACAAAGATCACAAAGCATGAAGGAACAAAGAACGATGAACGTTGAACAATGACTTATCAAATGTTTTCTAAAGACGTCAAGAGCAAAGAATGTTAAAGTTTATAGACAAAGATGAAGACGTCACGCAACCTTCAATGACCAACACTTAGGGGGAGATTGTTAGCATCGTATTTTTATATTATGAAGTGTCGGTCATTATATTCTTGAATCGTGTAATAGGTTGCGTAAGAAAGTATTTCTAAGTTGTTTGTTCAAGTTTATTAGAAAGATAGAACTTCAAGGGCTAAACTTGTATAAGCATGAAAGCTAACATGTCTAGCTCTATATTAAGAATTGTAAACCTCACTTGGAAGGTTGGTTGATCGCTTTGGAATAAACATAGTTCTTCATTTTACACATAGTGATCCTCCCACTCTCTCTCTCTACATCTCTCTTTCTCTCTCTAGATCTAAGGTGAACATGGTCGTGATTTAGGTTGTATACATGGTCCTACAGTTATATAGTATAATATACATATACATTTGCCATAGGAATGCTAAGAGGGGTTACTGTATTAAAATATACGTATTATTAAAATATACGTATTATTAAAATATACGTATGAAACCAAAAATTTATATCACAAGGACAAAAACACAGTTAACACAACAAAACAAATCTCAATCCAAAAAATAGCCGAAGTTCCGCCACATATACACCCATCGTAACGCGCGGGTTTCACATACTCTTTGATATAAAGCCGGTTTCTAATTAATGCTTATATACTCATTCACTCCTAGTTTATTGTTTATTAATACATGCAAGTACTGTGTTTAAGAGGTATTATCCTAATATTCTCCGCGTAAAGACTTTAAGCATATAGTGTTTTCAAAGAAAATCCTCAAATCAAAATAACGTATATATTTTAGCAATAACAGTTAACAAGTACAAATGGCCCTAACTTTTGATCTTCTATGATTCGTACACAGTTAAAGCTATCAGTAATCTATTTAAATGAGGCATCCTAATTTGCAAAAGTAGGGATGACAAAGAAAAAACCTATAACTCATGGGTACCGCAGTGTGATGGGTGGGTAACTAACTCCGTCAATTTTTCACCCAAGGTGGGTCGTGGGTAAAAAATAAACCTACCAGCAGGTAATGAGCGCGTGGCGGATAATGTATGCATGTCGTGGGTAAACCCGTCAAACTCATTTTTAAATACTCATGATATACCTTTCAAAATACAAGTGAACTCTTTTTTTTTTATTAAACTTAAATTTATCATGTTGCTTAAACATATGTGAACTTTTCTTTTTCTTTTTCTTTTTCTTTTTTTTTTTGAACAATCATGTGTGAAGTTATGTGTAGACACATTTAATAGTCACATAAACTTATTAAAAACAAAGCATATTAATCGTCCATTTTGAGTTCAAGGCTATAAAAAAAATATGAATTATCAAAATATCATATATATATATATATATATATATATATATATATATATATATATATATATATATATATATATATATATATATATATATATATAATATCTCAATTCACATGCTACGTTCGTCCATACTTGGTCTTGTGATTTTAATGCACATGTAAACACTAGTCTCAAGCATAAATTCATAAGTTACGAAAGTAGTAATTTTCTTTTGAATATATTAATGCTATTAGTAATATATAAAATTTGTGGGTAGTTGACTAATTGTATGCATATTTATCACTATGTCATAATTTAAGCACCTTCTAATTAAACAAGTTTTATTATCAAAATATTCGAAAGCAAGTGTATAAATGTTACGTTTCACAAACCCACGGGGTTACCCGTGAGCAATGGGTATCCGCGGCCATGGGCATGGACAAAAAATGTTCTTGCAGACGGGTGACAGACAAGAAAAAGATCATAGATGCGGGTGATGGAGAAGTACCCGTGCCTATCGTCTACTGGTGTCATGTCTATGCAAAAGGAAATAAATTCGTCATAACTAAAGCCATTTCGTTATTAAAAAAATCTATGGTACTTTGGTTTCCATTTGTCTCTCTTTATTTTAAAACTTATAATTTAGACTTCGATTCAATTCAAAGTCATCTAGATGGATATGATAAACCATTAAATTAGTAGTCACAATTAATCAACTATATGCTTGCTAAAGAAAATTATTTAGCGCATTATAGATAGTAATATATACACCCTTGAACAATTAATTTAAAATGAATTATAAAACCCCCATGAAAAGAAAGGTTCCCTACTCTTTTTTGGTTCTCTTCTAAAGAAACCCTAGTAATCAAGCAACATAATTGATACTAAACTATACAATACATGTCCTTCTTGCATTAGTTACTACATAATACATGTCCTTCTTGCATTAGTTAAGTATTCTTTAATTATAGGCAGGTGACCATACAAAAATAAATCAATTAAAAAAGAAATACTAATATGCCCTTGAAGTGACGACACATATCCTATGAAGCTCTTCTTCATCAAGGGATCATTTCAGAAACAAATGTTTTAATATTAATTTCAAGATGATACTAATTTACTTACACATGATCATGAAATTCACGTAAGTTTCCTATGAAATACGTTAGTTTCTTGTGGTTACATGATGGAGTTCGAGCATAAACTCAGCTGAAGATCTAAAGCTGTGTAGTTTTGCTTTATATCGACAGGTCGAGAAGAGGGTTTCATGGCAATTGGCATGTACTTCTCTCTTGAGCTATCGACATGCGTTAAGGTAAAATTGCATGGATCTCTAAACGATAACAAATCATCATCGTATTGACTAAAACTAATATTAGACTCGAACTCTGGACCATAATAACCATGAAAATCAAAATTAATCCCATGTTTATTATGAGTGTAGGGTTGGAGGTAGTAGTTGATTCTTGCTCTTCTTGCTTGTAGTTGCAACCTTTTTTTCTTCAATCTTTCTTTCTTGTGTGCATTCTGATGGCCTCCTAGTGCTTGCGAGTTCACAAACTCTTTGAAACAATATTGACACTCAAATTTCTTCATCTCTATAGGAAGATTATTCTTTTCCATCGTTGTTAATGATGAATTTATGCTTTCATCCCCTTCGCCCGAGCTTAAAATGTTGGCTTTTAGGATGTTTTCCTCAGGAAGAGGATATAGCTCAAACCCGAATAATTTGAGCTTTTTCTCAACACATGTTTGTGCTGAGTGTTGATCACTTAAATTGGCTTCTTCACATGTTGATGAAAGAAGATCGGACAAATTTTTTCCCATTGTCTAGAAATATTTGTTAAGTTGTAAATAATGGTTTGAGATAGATGTACCAAAATGGGGTGTTGCCTCTTTCTTTTATAGCAACTTAATTAGCAAATAGTTTGTTTGTATCCAATAGATATGTACATCATGATCATGTGTTATTAAATAAACACATTATGAAAGTAGAGAACAATTAATTAAATATATATACTATAAAATAAACAAAGAGAAAGGAAATAGTCAAGATGGATAGGGGGAGGAAGGTTGTGTAAAAGCAATATTTGTTGAAGATCTCTTCCAACTAAAGTAGAAGACACCTTAAACTTTTAATATATCAACAGTTTAGTAGCATTTCAAAAGACTTTTAGTTTAAATTTCAAATTCATTCTATTGCAAATTGCAAATGACAAATATTATTTTGAACATTATTTCATATTACAACTTAATGGTATCATAGATGCTACACATTTGTATTTACTTATTCAAATTGATCGAAGTGTATACTCTTTCCGTCTCAAAATATTTGTCAGGATACAAAAATCACATAGTTTAATAAAAGTGGTGTCACTTTAATTTTCAACCACTCAAATAGAATATTCTCCCACTAAATTCTGTAGTTTTTACTTAAAAAGGAAAGTAAACAATTACTTTGAGACATCACGAAAAGAAAATATGCATGGGCAATAATTTTAAGACAGATGAAGTATTAAATGAAATAGCCCGTATAAAATTTTATCATAAACAATTAATGTTAAGTAAGAAACAACCTATGATTAGTGACTATATATTAATGGATAGCATGAATTTAGCTTAATTTTGGAGTAAAACAAAAATCGATTTGAATCTTTAAGTAGACACAAGCTTAAAAGTTAAAAGTAAATGATATCATAATTGAAAATATGTAATTATAGTACCAATTGTGGAAATACTATTTTAATATTTTTTGAAAGAAAAACAAAAGTCAAAGAAGGAGGGGGATGTTATGTAATCACCTGGAAGAAAGAGGTCTCCAACCGTAGCAAATCTAGTGCTTTTAAATATTAATTTACTATTTTTTTAATATTACTTTCTTGACCAACTAATTAGTGGATTATTTCTTGTAGATTAAATATCCTATGGCATAATCTTTGATATATTCCCCCACCATGCTATATAATTAAGTCAAATGTGGCTCAAATTCTTATTGCGAAAACATAAAGAGGGTGAATACGCTTCTTAAAAAAAACTTAATTTTTTGTATCAAATAATCAATCGAGTATGATGTAACATAATAAATGACAATAATAATTCCATAACAATAATAATGTGAAGGTTGTAAGAAAACTTATCAACACTATGCAAGACAATAAGTGAAGGAGAGATCAAGCAAGACAATAAGTGAAGGAGAGATCAAACCAGACACAATGATTTATACGTAGTAGATTCTCTTCACTCTATTCCACTATTCGAGTTTTCTGCTCGAGAGTTTCTTCACTAGTTCAACAAGCCCCCTTCTCGTCGGAGAAAACCTTACAACATCGCTAGCAAGTTTACCGATACTAAACCAGATATCGAGTTCTTCTTTGGGTACAACAAAACCCGTAGTGTTTTATGGTTTAAACACAACAAACCTATAAATCTTGTGTTTTAAGGCCTAAACACAAACCTATCTAAACTCTAGTTTGGAATATAGTGGGTGATACAAGATGTTGTATGATGGTGATACATGGTGTTGTATAATGGTGATACAAGACACACTACAAAAAAATAGTCCAATCTACACACTTGTTCCACTACATTTACAAAATGTTTGTGAAATTTTGTTAGTTTATTTACACTTAATAATGTGTATAAATTGGTTACATTTATAAATGTGAAAAAAAAATTATAAAACAATAGATTTTACACATTTATAATTGTATCAAAAAAAAGTTTGCACTTTCAATTATGAAGAAATCTAAAAAATGCCCACAATTATAAGTGTGGAAGTCATTTGTAACACCCATTTCTCCACACTTCCTCATGTGTGGAGAAACTGAGTGTTACAATTAATTTCAACATTAAGAATTGCGGAGAAATTTTAGATCTTTCAATACTTAAAGTGTGAACTTTTTTTGATACAATTGTAAGTGCGGAAAATCTATTGTTTTACAACTTTTTTCAACACTTATTAATGTGACCAATTTTTACACATTATCAAGTGGTAATCAACTAATACTCTGTCCATCCCAAATTGTATGTCCATTTTCAAATTTCACAAAGTTTAAGAAAACTTGACCCCTTACAATGTTAACCAATAAAATTTCATTCTTACCCACTTAGAATCATTTTGATTAGTTGTTATTGAACGTGAACATTAAATTTGCGCCAATCAAAAATACCAAAGTATATTTATATTTTAGGACGGAGAGGGTAAAGTTTTACAATCTTTTTAAAAGTGTGAAAATAAAAGTGTGTAGATTGGACTATTTTATTATCTAATGGATGTGATTAACTAATTTAGACATCAAGATTTGAACAAAAAGTTTATAGCCGTTTTGAGATGCCTCTTTTGTTTTAGCATTGTTTCAATTCAAGATAGCTTAGCAAAGAGTTTATGAAAAGCACGTTTGGTCTCTTCCTAAAATGTTAAAACACTTAATGGCTAAAAATGGATTATGAAAAGTTTAATACAAAAACACATTTGATGACTTCCTCTTTGGTTTTGAATTATTCCAGGTATGGCTATCTTTCAAAGAAAGATGAGATTTGTATCAATTTCTAAATTGGAAGATTTCTGCTGGTTGTCAAATTTATTTTTATAAATCATTTAGTGAGTCTTTTTATAAAAATGGTGCAAAAGTTCAACACCTATACCCACAAAAAACCCACTTTCTCTATGGTGACCAATGGCAAAAATTCCAAACCCTAATCACTCCAAAATCGTTGCCTAATCTTTAATCTTATTCCTACTCCCAATAACGTTTGTGTTATTGATTAATTAACTGTGTTTAATTCAATCTTTAACATTATTTTTATCGGGATCTAGCCTTGATTTGATTAGGTTTTCATTGTTCTTAGGGTTTTTATTTTATCGCTTTTTTGGTCTTTTGGGTATCGATTCTAACTAATTTCCTATTCATTATGGAAGTCGGTTAGATCAATCTATATGCGTATAAGACAATAAGTGAAGGAGAGATCAAACCAGACACAATGATTTATACGTAGTAGATTCTCTTCACTCTATTCCACTATTCGAGTTTTCTGCTCGAGAGTTTCTTCACTAGTTCAACAAGCCCCCTTCTCGTCGGAGAAAACCTTACAACATCGCTAGCAAGTTTACCGATACTAAACCAGATATCGAGTTCTTCTTTGGGTACAACAAAACCCGTAGTGTTTTATGGTTTAAACACAACAAACCTATAAATCTTGTGTTTTAAGGCCTAAACACAAACCTATCTAAACTCTAGTTTGGAATATAGTGGGTGATACAAGGTGTTGTATGATGGTGATACATGGTGTTGTATAATGGTGATACAAGACACACTACAAAAAAATAGTCCAATCTACACGCTTGTTCCACTACATTTACAAAATGTTTGTGAAATTTTGTTAGTTTATTTACACTTAATAATGTGTATAAATTGGTTACATTTATAAATGTGAAAAAAAAAATTATAAAACAATAGATTTTACACATTTATAATTGTATCAAAAAAAAAGTTTGCACTTTCAATTATGAAGAAATCTAAAAAATGCCCACAAGGGAATGGATCTAGTAAGAAGAAAAAATAAAATGAGAAGAGTGAGAAAAGTTTCCAACCACACAATTCAAATAAGAGGGAGAAATTTAAGGGGAGATGCATCTATTTTTGTAGGTGCATCTCAAATGTGTGGTTGTGGTTTCTTCTCATCCTTCTCATTTTAGTTTTTCTTCTCATTTGATCCTAATTATAAGTGTGGAAGTCATTTGTAACACCCATTTCTCCACACTTCCTCATGTGTGGAGAAACTGAGTCTTACAATTAATTTCAACATTAAGAATTGCGGAGAAATTTTAGATCTTTCAATACTTAAAGTGTGAACTTTTTTTGATACAATTGTAAGTGCGGAAATCTATTGTTTTACAACTTTTTTCAACACTTATTAATGTGACCAATTTTTACACATTATCAAGTGGTAATCAACTAATACTCTGTCCATCCCAAATTGTATGTCCATTTTCAAATTTCACAAAGTTTAAGAAAACTTGACCCCTTACAATGTTAACCAATAAAATTTCATTCTTACTCACTTAGAATCATTTTGATTAGTTGTTATTGAACGTGAACATTAAATTTGCACCAATCAAAAATACCAAAGTATATTTATATTTTAGGACGGAGAGGGTAAAGTTTTACACTCTTTTTAAAAGTGTGAAAATAAAAGTGTGTAGATTGGACTATTTTATTATCTAATGGATGTGATTAACTAATTTAGACATCAAGATTTGAACAAAAAGTTTATAGCAATTTTGAGATGCCTCTTTTGTTTTAGCATTGTTTCAATTCAAGATAGCTTAGCAAAGAGTTTATGAAAAGCACGTTTGGTCTCTTCCTAAAATGTTAAAACACTTGATGGCTAAAAATGGATTATGAAAAGTTTAATACAAAAACACATTTGATGACTTCCTCTTTGGTTTTGAATTATTCCAGGTATGGCTAATCCATCTTTCAAAGAAAGATGAGATTTGTATCAATTTCTAAATTGGAAGATTTCTGCTGGTTGTCAAATTTATTTTTATAAATCATTTAGTGAGTCTTTTTATAAAAATGGTGCAATTGTTTATGATGCATTTTATAAAATGATGCAAGAGATTTTATAAAATAATGAAAGTTTTTTATACAATGTATATGAAATAAATGCAACTTTGATCATTAGGCTAGTTTGTAAATTCATGTCCATACATTGTATGAAATGTAAAATAGGGTTCAAAAAGAGAATGATTTAAGTTGTAAATACATAAAGTGAGATCCCCTAAACCAAACACGGTAAAAAAATTAACCTAAAAGGCCTTTAGCCAGAGGTCAGGGGGACCTGACCGGTGGCTAGACCACCTTCACCCTTTTAGTCGGCGACTAAATGCGCCCTAGCCGGCAGCTAGAGCATTCTTGTCGCCCAGATTTATACCCACTTTATTTTTCAGAAAACCGACTTACAAGACTCGACAATTCATGAAAACTTGCAGATATCTTTCATATAACTTATAATTTAAAGTTAAGTATATTATTTACCTCAACAACAAGCGGAAGCTTACCTCATAAAAATACGGGTATTATGCCAAACACCCCTTTATACATCTCAAAACATAACTTGTACATAACTCTTTAACATACGGCCAAATCTCTATGTACAACTTTAAAACCATAAAAAGACTCCACATGACTCTACATTTCAAAAGACAATAACTTTACGACGCTTGGGGGTTTAACTTGCTTCAAGCACGGTGTCTACGACTACTTTCATACACACAAGTGCCATAGTTTCATTCTTGCTTCCAAACTAAGGCCTTTTAACCATGACCTTAACTTGATCCCCATATGCCTACAAAATGTTAACAACTAACCGTAAGCATTACGCTTAGTAAGTAAAAAGAAAATAATATGTCATCATACATCATTTAACATGCTTGCATCATACACCTCAAATACTAGTCCAAAAGACAAATCCACACTTTCACTTGCATATAAGCGCATAACCAACATCATCCAATATCAACATAACATCACATACCTTAGCTATTATAGCAATTAGGCTAACCACATCCTTAGCTAGTTATGAACAACTAGCCTAATTCTACCTTAGTGTAAATAATGCCTTCTATACGCTTAATACAAACAATTCACATAACATATAATATAATAAAATCAATAAAACACATTATTATAACCAATTTACTTACCTTATCATCATAGCTAATTTACCAAGAAACATCATCACTAAAACTCTTGAAATCAACATAAATACTCATCATCTCTTTAGAGCATAACTAATATAAAGGGTCCAATACTACCCATTAACAAATTCAAGCTTATCCCTTGCATGCATATGATCATATCATGATCTGATACGTGGTTGCAACACCAAGGTTTTACAACCCCATAGTGTAACATCCCTCCTACTCAGACTACAATAATGTTCGCTTTGCCCGAAGGCTCACGGCTTTGTTTTTGCGGCCCTCATGTAAAGACTTCCCGGCAGGTCACCCAAGCCAGTACTACTCGCATATGAGCACGCTTAACTGTCAGTTCTTAAGAACTCTACCCGCAGTAGACCACAAAACGCGTTGTATCATTGTAAGGCGAATGTTAACTTATGTCCCTAGCATCTCCCTTGTGTGTCAGCCGATGTGGATGGCTATCTTTAACATACACCACTCTTCTCACCCCCTTAATAGAACTCAATGTCCTCATTGAGTGGCGCCACACACCCTGACATTCAACCAAGGATTTGCTCTGATACCACTTGTAACATCCCGCCTACTCAGACCACATTATTTTCCGCTTTTCCCGAAGGCTCACGACTTNATGATCGTAGCGTTTTTCAAGCGGTGAAGCTTATAAACTCGAGTCGTAGTCCCAACGAGGGTTGAACTGATCTCGTCACTCAAGATCGTGAGATATGTGAGATGAATAGGTTTTAAAAGATGATTTTTGGTTTTGATTATACTACAACGACAATTGAAATGCGGTTAAAGTAAAGGAAAGCAATAAAGTGACGCGAAGTAAATAAACAAGTAAAGTTGCATGTAATAAAGTGACTTAAAGAAAGCGATAATTAAAGTGCGAAAAGTATTTAAAAACGGTAAATGAATTTAAAGACAATATGTTCGCAAAGCGACTTGAATAAGTTCACTAAATGTGAGCTAATTGTTTGTGACGAATTATTTTTCTTTCTCGAGATTAGTTGTCAATTAATCTTTTGAAGAGATAATAACTCTAGACAAGTGATTTAATCGTTCTCCGCTTTTGTTCTTCGAATAATAAAATCACAAGTCTAAATAATCTTAATGATTATTAATCACAAACATTTAACATCCACTCTTAGCTCACAAACCCGAATCACTAAGCAAACACGAATTAAACTACTCACGACTCATAGTAAAGAAAGTAAAGCGATAAAGAATTTAAACTTAACTTGGAAAATAAAATGAACTTGGAAAGTAAAATGTTTTTGGAATTTTATATTTAATAAACTAAAAATAAAAGTTTACTAAGCGAAGAAAGAAAAATAAAAGACTTGAAAACATTAGACGCTAGTAAAGTTTTAATCTAAAAATGCAAAAACATAAAAATTAAATAAGAAAACGATGCTTAAAAGATTTTAAGAAAATTCGACAGAGTTCCGTTTAGGTTTGGAGAAATAAAGACCTCACTCGATGAAACGATGAGGTGAAACTCGTGCCTAACTCGGCATATGAAAAGTAAATGAAACTTGTAAAATAATAACTAGACTCGACTCAAAAGAAAAAAAATGAAACTCGTAACTATNCATACCTCGCGATTCTTAAGCATACTCCAAATCATTTAATACTTACTCGCAATTAAGACTAAAAACACATACTCGCAGTAACACACATACCGCAAAACAGAATAGAACGTCCATATTCGCAAAAGAAAAACAAATCAGATACTCGCAAAATATTTCATATCCGCAAAATATGCATACTCCAAGAAACCATGTTCATACTCGCAAATGACTTTCAATACTCGCTAGACATACATACACCAATCCCTAAACAAAACTTGCAAAACAATGAAAACGTATGGGAACCCTTTTTTCGTGAACAAAAGATTAAACTCTAATGAAAACTAATAACAACTTAATATAAAACTCGTTTGAAAAGCTAAATAAGCTCAAAATAAGCTAACGACACCAACAAATAAGTTCTACCCCATGCTTTCTATCTTATTCGAACCAAAATAAATAAGCATGCAAAGGTGACTAAAATCTTATAAAAGCTTTTGTAAAAGATAAAGTTTTGTAAACAAAGATTAACAATAACACAAATAAGCTCAAAAGATTTAAAGATTTAGAAGAAGAAGCGTTAAAAAATAAGCTAAAGACAAGTATTTAAGACATGAAAAAAAATAAGCTTCCATTGAAAATAAATCTTACACTAATAAAAACTAAACAAGGCTAAATTCTACTCCCTACTCCTACTAACTACCTACTATCTTCAAAATGAAGCCACCCATGGGGTATTTATGTTGCTAGGGAGGTTACAAGTTTGCCATCGTGTACACTTTGCCCCCTAGACTTACATATCTCATGAAAACATCATTAAAACTCTATTACAAGCTACTAAATGTTTGAAACGCTAAATGTAACTAGTTGTAATTTTGAGGTTAAGTGTTGACGTGCTTTCTCAAAGTCTTCAAAGATGTAAAAACGATCACTTGCTCAAATTAGGAAAGCTTCTTCTTATAAATCTCTTTCAACTTCGATTAAGCGTTTCTTTCATCTTCTTGAGCTTTTAAGAAATAACTTTGTCATCTTGGGCTTTTCTTAAGTAGATATCATCGTTGACTCGGCTTCTTGACACTTTTCCACATCTCGTGCTCGTTTTAGGGCTTTTTGGTTGATTTTGTTGTCATTTATGCAATATCATTCCCTACACGATCACAAACACAAAAACACGATATCTTTGGCGTTTAACGTTAGTTTTTGGTCTTTTAGAGTCTGAAAATGGTGAATAAAAGGTATGTGAATAAGCACATACCAAAATCCCCCAGACTAAGGTATTGCGTGTCCTCACGTAATGTAATCACGTCACGCTTTAGAGATAAATAATTTCACACCTCTCTTTACTAACTTTGAAAAGTAGCAAAATGTTCAAAAGAGATACGAAATCATTTATTCCCTAAAACGCCCCGGTTTTCCATTTTTGACTATGTACATCATATATTACACTACTTTAGCTTATGACGGTGTGATTGACTTTCATTATCTTTCAATAACGATTAAGGGTCATAGAGCAAGAACACGATTCATAGAAAAATGACCGATTGGATAAAATTCATCGTCCCTGATTTTTCACAAGCCCCCAAACTAAGCGTAAAAACGGATCATTGTTTAATTACAAATTAGATGCCAACGCTACCCATGGAAGTTACTCGTGTACCTCCTGCTCCCATTTTCCTATTTTTGTATCTCATTATTTTATTTTTGTGAGAGAAATGAATTTCTTCATAAGCATCTCGTTTCATCATTTTTAGTCTGATAAAGATACCAAATCAAGACGCTAAGTAGTTATCGATCTTCTCTTAAGAAGGTTTGCTCGAGAAATGTGGTCCACATCAAGGATATTGGATACATACAAAGACTTTGAAATACATCAAAATAGACATAAGTTGGAGAGTACCTTCATGTGCACCTCATGCGTCCGATCTAGGATCATTCGCATGCACCTCACGTGCTACCAACTTTAGTCTTAACACTTAAACTCATAATCCATAAATCTTCAACATACATCCTTATTCTTTTTTTTTTTTTTGCCTTAGTAACTTCTTAACTCCGAACCTTCACGGTTTCAATCCAAGACCTACCGCCAACTGCTAGGGTTGGAATCTAGGATCCAAGGTCCGATCTCAATCCGAAGTCTTAAAGTACTTTAGCTCATACTGAATAACGGGCTTTAGGGTAGCTCCGAAACCACATGCATACTACGCTTATACAATGAAATACAATACAATACAACTCGAGATAATGGGGTGTATCCTTGATGTGTACCCAATTTTTCAAGCAAAGATTCTCTTAAGAAGATAAAGAACTACTCATCGGCTAAGCCTAACATCTTTAATTATTTTGCAAGATATGGGGTGAAGCAAATTTGTGGGAACAAAAAGACATGAGTACCTTCGATGAGCTTTAAAGAGATCCAACTACTCTATGCTTAGCATCTAACTTCTAAAGAAACTCTATCATTTCACGTTCTTCGCAAATTTAAAATCCCAAATAATGAGATCCGCGAATGCTTAGCCGATAATCAAGCCACGCATATATAAAGTCAAGTATGGGAGCCGACAAAAGAGTAGCTCCTTGTGTACAAAACTAGCAAAAGCTTGTGTGATCATCAATGGTTAAGGGAACAAGCTAGGGCTCAACACGCCCGGATCAAGTCAAAATTTTTATTCTCACTCTTACCTAGTAGGAAAGTCAAA
>LBNU01025334.1:52652-88181 GCA_014162995.1 Artemisia annua
CTCCTCTGCTAACAATTCTTCCATGCTTTTGCTGCCATCATCCTTGACGGGTGTGTTGAAAAATGATGAAGTACTGTAAAACTTCCCAATTTGAATGGACGCCTCGTCATCATCATCATTGTAAATGACGGGTTTACGATATTGAGAGCTTTCCTTAGATGCTCGTTCTTCGGCTAAGAGTTCTCCATACGTTTTCTGATGAGAGTCTTCTTGGGTAAGTTTATTCTTCAATTTCTCCATTGTAGTCAGCATTTCTTGAAGTTGTTGGTAAATTTCAGGAGACAATTGATGAGGTTGAGTTTGAATCATTTGATACTGTGGAGGTTGATCTTGGTAAGGATAATCATAATTGTTACAAGGAAACGGGTTCCTCGTTTGACAATCAGTGCTAAAATGCGGACCTCCACAATACTCACACCCGTAAGATTGTTGTGACGGATTCGGTGGATTTTGAAATGAATCATAATTGAAATACGGTTCTTGCTCATAAGTGTTTTGAGGAGGGAAGTAAGAATTGTTTTGAGGATAATTGGAAAAGTTCGAATTGAAATTTTGAGAATATGAATTTTCATCTTCAACAGCACAAAACAAACAACTTCCGTTTATAAGATTTCTACCACACCTCACGCAAGTACACCATTGACAATAAATCGCAATCGGATCCAAAATGTTTCCACATCCATCACAGTAATGTTGATCGTACGAAGATAAGTCGGGCTGAGGTGAGTAGTTGGAAAAATTCGGGTTTTGATCATAAGAGACAGAATTACAATTCGAACACCATCCGTTCAGTAGATCATTACCACACTGTTCGCATATACACCAACGACACGGTAAACCATAGAGTGGTTCACCACAACGAACACAAGGTATCAATGAATCCATAAGAATTAAACAAAAGAGGAGGAAAGAGATAGAATTAAACGATTAGAGGATAAGAAGAGTATTTTTGAATTTTATGTTTGAAAAATATAGAAGAGTAAAAAGTGAAAACCAATTTTGAAAGGTAAAATCTTTTTGGATTTTTTGATTTTAGAAAAGTGAAATCAAAGGAAAAACAAATTTTGAAGAGAAAATCTTTTTGTGTTTTTATATTTTGAAAATATTTACAAAAGCATTAACTTCTCGAAAGAAGGATCTTCAAAACATATTACTCAAACGATCGACCGACTAAATCTTATCAACCGCTCCCCGGCAGCGGCGCCAATTTGATAATCGTAGGAGCAAAGTGCAAGCTCGAACCACGAGTCGTAGTCCCAACGAGGGTTGAACTGATCTTGTCAATTCTGTCGTGAGTTATGTGAGATGAATAGGTTTTGAAAAGATTAGATTTGGTTTTGATTACACTACAACGACAATTAAAATGCGATTTAAGTAAAGGAAAGCAGAAAAACGACGCAAAATAAGTAAGCAAGTAAAGAAAGCATGAAATAAAGTGACGAAAGTAGATAAGAATTAAAGAGCGATAAGTATTTGAAAACGGTAAATGAAAACGGTAAATGAATTTAAAGACAATATGTTTGCAAAGTAACGTGAATAAACTCACTAAGTATTAGCCAAGGGTTTATGACGAGTTATTTTCCTTTCTCTAGATTAGTTGTCAATTAATCTTTTGAAAAGATAGTAACTCTAGACGTGTGATTTAATTGATCTCCGGCTTTTGTTCTTCAAACAATTAAATCACGTATCTAAATAATCTAAACGATTATAAGTCACAAACCTTTAATGCTCACACTTAGCTCGCAAACCCGAGTCACTAAGCAAACACGAATTAAACTACTCGCGACTCATATTAAATTAAATAAAGCGATGAGGAAAAATAAAAGTTAACGTTGAAAATAAAATGTTTTTGGAATTTAAGATTTAAAAGACGAAAAATAAATTTAACCAAACTTTAAAATAAAAAGTTTAAGACTAAGTGACTTAAATGTGAAAAGGTTAAATCTAAAAATGAAACGACATTGCACTTAAGAGAAATTAACTAAATGATTTAAGAAAATTTCGGCAGAGTTTCGCCTTAGCATAGAGCATAAGGGACCTCACTCGATGAAACGATGAGGTGAAACCCGCCTAACTCGGCGTTTAAAAGAAAAAGAACTCGACACTAAAGATACTCGCGAAAACTTTGGAAAGCAGGCTTGAAAACGTATAGAAAATGAAACTTACTAATAAAAATTAATACTTGCTAATTAAACAAATGACTTTAACTAGTAATATCTAGTACTTATTAAAAGAAAAACAAGCTAACTAATTTAATATGTTAATAATTAAAAGAAAGACCAGAGTCCATGTTTGCATGACAGACAACACTAGCTAGATAAGACTTCATACTTGCAGAAATTGGTGCCCCCATACTCGCAACATTTGAAAGATATCATACTCGCAAATAGTGGACTGCCATACTCGCAAATTCAAGATAAACAATACTCGCAGTAACAGAAGTGGAATTAAGACCCATACTCGCAACAAACTCAGCCACCATACTCGCAATTATTTTTAAAGCATACTCGCAATAAGTTGGCTTCTATACTCGCAAAATATAGCTTGCCAAGATGATACTCGCAAGAATGGTTGCTTACTCGCAATTTATAAAGTCTTACTCGCAAAAAACCAAATTGCTTACTCGCAAAATTTCACAAAGAAAACAGGGCTTATTCGCAAAAACTAGATCTATTAGACTCCTTACTCGCAAACCAGAAAATACAACCTCTTACTCGCAATATTTATCTTACTCGCAAATTCCTAAATAAAAACTTGCAAAAACAACTTTTGGACGCTGGACTAATTTGACGTGAAACCAAGTAGCTCTAAACTAATGAAACCTATAAAAAAAACTATGAATAAAAAGGTTTAAAGAAACGGAATAAGCAAGCTGTAAAAAACTAATGACCCAACAATAAGTTCTACCCCATGATTTATTTCATCGATAAAAAGAAAAGAAAGAAGACATGCAAGGTGATGAAGGTTTTATAAAAGCTTTAACAAACGACAGATTTGATATGAAAATTATGAAAAGAACTTGAGAATTAAAAGGAAAACACGTAAAGATTGAATGGAGAAAATGAAACATAAAGAATAATAAGCTAGAAATTAAGACATGAAATTAAATTGCATTAAAATAAAAATTACACTAAATCTTACCTAGTTCCTACTTAGCTTCCAAATGAAGCAAGGGGATGGTATTTAAAGGAGCTAGGAAGCTTCCTTTTTACATCGTGTACATTTTTAGCCCCTTGACTTCTATCGTTCATAAAAGCAACACATAAACTTTAATACAACACTACTAAACATTCTAAAAATTAAACGTAATTCTTGTAACTTGAGGTAGCGTGTTGACGTGCCTTCCCAAAGTCTTCAAAGATGTAAAAACTATAACTTGCTCGAATTTGGAAAGTTTCTTATCATCAATCTCTTTCAATCTTCGATTAAGCATTTCTTTCATCTTCTTGAGCTTTTAAGAAATAATTTCGTCGTCACGGGCTTTCCTTGAGTAAATTTCATCTTTGGCTCAGCTTTTTGACTCTTTTCCAAATCTCGTGCTCGTTTAAGGCTTTTTGGTTGGTTTTTATGTCGTTTTTGCGATATCCATCCCTGCACAGTTACAAACTCAAAAACACGATATCTTTGGCGTTTAACGTTAGTTTTTGGTCTAATAGAGCCTGAAAATGGTGAGTAAAAGGTATGTGAATAAGCACATACCAATAGCCCTGAATCGAGACATAGTAGGACCACGCTGACACGACCTGTCGCAGTTATTAGCACAGGGTGTCGTGGACAACCTCTAGTCATTATTAAGCTAAAATACAAACAACCATGTCTCGCCAAAACATGTTAAGGTGAATTGAGCACTTATTGAGCAGTTAGGTGACCAAATTTGTGACCGAGACACAAACTGGTACAAGTCACTCATCCACCTCTGCCGGGACTCCGAGACCCAAAGCGATGCCTGTAAGGGAACGTATGCAGAGTTACGAAGTTGTATGTCTATTGGAATGGTGATACCGAGGAGGTTGTTGTCCTGATGCATTGAGAAGGAAGGAAATCCAAGGCGAAGGAGGCCTTGTTCACTCGATAGGAACATCGAGGTGACTTATTCTATGTTTTGAAGAGAATTTAAGGCGATATTATTTAGAAACTACTCATTTGTGGTGAAGTGAAAACGATAAGAGATTGAAGTATGGAGTTATGAGGCGAAAGGCATCGACATACCAAGCCGGCCTGTAACTTTCAGGAGCCGTCACTACGGTAACTTGAGATAGCTCATATCGAAGCGCATAAGATAGCACACTACATGGATGGACTGCCCTCATCTGACGAGGATGATGCGATTACCTCGTGACCAGCTACACTTCGTATTACTTTGAATATCTAATGGGATGAGATAAGACTAAGGAAGTGGTTGACAACAAGAGGTAGTGGAAAGACCACTCAAGGAACGGGAAGTCGAGTTCTGGAAGCACGAGATGAAGGTACTGAGCTACAGACCTACACTCATCGTTTCGTTGAGCTATTCCAATAGCGCCCTGGAATGGTAAGGAGCTTGTGGGATCGAGCATTACATTTGAGGATCGCTTTAACCAATCCGAGACAAGGTAATCTCGGCTGAGACAACTAGCCTACGCAACACCATAAAGCAGGCACAGGCTTGTATGAACCCATTCGTTGGTGATGTTGTCGCGGAGATAGCGAAAGACAAGATGAAATGGGAAGAATTCGTAAAAGGTAAGAGAAAACCCGACGAATAACAAGAAGTCAAAGCTGGAGAAAATCTGAGATACACTGAGAATCAACCTAAGTACAACCGTTATGAGCCCCACCACTATGGTTGGTGTGCTGAGACGTGTTGTAAGTGTTATAGTTTGGACACTTAGCTAGAGACCATAGATCTAAGACCCATGCATTGGTTCAGATAACCTTTGGGTTAGATCTGAAGGCTAGTGTCGCAAGTGTCAATCGGAGAAAGAAGGAACATGACGTGAATAAGTATTGGAAACCGTGGACACGAGGGAGTTGTAGAGCTAAAGGAAAATCGAGAAGTAAGAGGACATTTGGAGTAAGAGGTGACGTCAAGGAAAGACTGTCCTAGGAATGACAGCCAGCAGAATTTCTTAAGTTCATATGTTCAGAGACCTTCGTTATGTGCCAGCAAGAATTGTACGAGTTGAAGACCCTTATCTATCCGTTATCTTTTCTATGAGTCGTTTCTTGTTCACCATCGCTTGCGACTAATATCTTACTTGGTTCATGACTGATTATTTATATCATTACCTACTATTCAGCTACTATCATCAACTTGAATACGGATTCTCGCTCTTGTAACTAAACTCACCATGACATCATTGGACCTCAATTATACAAAGAGTGGCCACCTATGTATAATTCAGGTAGGAATCATGTGATGCTAAGAGTAGTTGCTTAAAACCTCATCGAGAAATTAATTTTCCCATCCTCTATCCAAAAGCTTTCATTTAAGAGCAATTTTATCCCTCTACCGTCCTATGAAATCTAGCCTTACGCGACGCCATACTTTGATCCTGAAATTTCACTACGTCCATTTATCGTCCTGGAGAGAGAGACTCGTTCGCATAGCATCCTACGTAACTATATCTTTCCAAAAATTTTTGGACCTTAGGCAATGAATGGATGAAGACTTCGAGTTGGACGAATTCCTGATGACTCATGATCTCGTAAGTGGTAGAGAGATGTGCTTGCTTGTAGCAATCATGTCATACACTACGACGATTAAATCCCGGGAGCAATAAACTTATAGTAGGAGCGAGTGAACGCCTGCCTTGTTACTGAGGAGAATGAGAAGAATGAAAAACGTAGAGAATACGTGCCAATCGTTCGGATTCTCCCAAAAGTAGTCCTAGACGACTTGCCGGGATCCCACCTGTTAGACAAGTGAAACTTCAGATCGAGTTAAGATCCGGTGCTGCATCCGTAGCCCAAATACCTCATCAAACCACCGTACGGAACCGGAAGAACCTTCGAAAAGATGGACAGAGTTGTCAAAGAAGGGGGATCACGCGGCCAAGTTTGTCAACATAGGGAGCTCTGGTGAGACCTATAAGGAAGGAGAATAGATCTTTCCGCGTATACCCGAACTGTCGGGAGTTGAATAAACTACCGATGAAAATTCGATGCCCATTACCGAAGATCGATGATTTGTTCGATCAACTCTGATGTTCGAGTGAATGGTTAAAGGAACAACCCACGATTTGGATGCCGCCAGCAACGATGGATTGGGAAGAGAGATGGCCCGAAGACTACGTTCATACTTGTGGTGGCTATTATGGCCCGAAAGTGTGTCTGATGGTTAGCCGTCGCCCAACCGCCTCCAGGAATAGCTGATGAGAACTCTAATAGGATGGGTTGCGATAGTATTCAACCCCATAAATCCTAAAACCACTGAGACAAGTGTGTAGAGAAACACGGAGGACACCAGAGTGTGACATCGTAACAGCTAGAGAAGGAAATCGCTGTAATACGAAACTCCGTGAGTATGGATTTGACTTAACTGTAAGATCTCTTGGTCACCTGAATTGTATTTTCGTGGATCTCATCGAGAGCTAGTCGATCAAGGGTGGAGAATTCCCCTACTAGTTTGTATGAGAGACGTCAATAAGTGGGAATTTCTGGGAGATATCGGAGAGCTAACGAAAGTCTCCCGAGATAGCAAAACCTTAGTAGATTGAACCTAGGAGAGGTAAAGGGTAAATAAATGGAAAGTAGGAAGGAAGCAGGATAACTTCCAAGGAGGGAACGGTGAAGAACACCTATCCTAGCTGCTTCAGAGAGAAGCGTAAACGCTGTTATAGATTTGGATGTTTTGTATGAAGATTTTTGAAATTTTTCGATATGAATTAATAAGAAAGTAGCTCACGCCTCTCGTCAATTCGAGACATGCGAGGAGAGCTACACCACTCCTGAGTTAATACCGGATGTAGTTGTATTGCACTTAGAATTCAAGAAAAACAACACTTGTAGCGCACGAAATGTGTAGTATACACTAACCATATGGGTTACGATATGCTCTAGATCAGAAAGAACGGGCCGTTAAGGTAGACTCGCTAAATAAAACTGCCTGGTGATTACGACTGCAAATTTCCTATTTTCTGGGAAAAGAAGAGGTTATCGCCGACGCTCTTAGGCGAACAGTATGTATGCACATTGAAACCGCTTGGTGAACACTGAACTTTCTAGCTGTAGGTACCTATTCGGCTGTTCTGAGCAATCCCTAAATCGAGCCAAATCATCAAAGACGTTAAATTCTTCTTCTCAACAACTTGATACACGGTCTAATCTTGTGACAGTTCTTGTTTGATGAGTTACGAGATTAAGCTAAAATCAACTTGTTGCGTAGTTTAAGGTTTCGGTGATTTTGCTCGAAGATGGGGAAAGCTCATTCCATCAAAATAGATTACTCGATAGTGGACTGCGATTAATACGCTGAGATTATCAAGGAGAAAAGTTGACTTCCCGGCATAGATTGCCGATTTCTATCACATCTTGTGAAGACTGTCGTTTATGTTAAATTTCTGGAAATCTCTACAAGATGACCATGGGAATGAGTGGTAATAGGAGTATTACATAACCTCCCTAGTCAGATGGTCAGAGTAAGAGAATCGTTCGTACGTCGAGAATAAAGCTTTGAGCTGTCATTAGTAACTTTGAAAGGAGGCTGGGGGAGACATCCGCCTCTCCCCAGACTTCCTAAGTTAAGGAAAACGACCTGGTGTCAAGATTATACTGTTCAGGACTCGTTATAGTCGAATGGGTCGACATAAATCTCACTGAACCGGAATTAGAGACAGCATATTCGCTATATTGACTTTCATTCGTGAGACCGTTGAAATGAATATTACGAACCGAATGGTAGAGCAAGAGAATGATGAAGGTATCACCTAGAGATGGTGGGATACGTTGAGTAAACCAGAGAAATTCAATCCTTGCTATTCTGTTTCACTTAAGAATTCTCATTAGAATTTAAACTCGCGATACTCGTTCTTGTATCAGGACTTGGCAAAGTCCACAAGACTCTTGACGAATAATCCGAAGGAACGGTTTCGGCAGAGATTGCCACTGCGAATCCGGAAATTTTTGTTCCATGATGATGAACGTCAAACTCCTTTGAGGAGCTCGTTGAAATCTTATTCGTGAAAAATCTGGCGATCTAAGCCAAATCATATCGTTGTGTTTGAGCTTGTTGGAAATTTTGTGATAGCCCCCCACTCACGTGGTGAATGTGAGGATGAAATTCAGGGAATCCATTTTATCTCTATTCGATCTTGATGGGTAACTTTAAGTGAAACTCGGGACGGGTTTCTTCTAAGGCTGGGAGGATGTGACAACTGGTAAATTTGAAAACCGTATTTGAAAGTCGTTTTATTATTTAAAATTAATCGTAAATTTTATTGAAACGGTTTTCAGAAAATATAGGAATTGGTGATTGACTATGTGGAATGTGATTCATATTGTTGATTATTCATGTGGAATACTTGTCGTAAGACCATTTCTATGGCATTAAATTAGGCACTACTTCGACTCTGGCACTAGGAAAACTAATAATATAGAAATTTTGTTAACAGTTGTGTTTTTATATTTAATGAACGAGTTTATGAACATTTTTTTCGGGGATAAATGATTTTTAAAATAATGGCTCTTATGTTGACGCGTGTTAAGAACTTTTGATAATAAATATGAACTCGGGAAATGAAAGTCGGGAATTAATGAGAAATGGTTACGTATTATTTTATAAACGTATTTATTATGAAAATTTATGGAAAAACGTATTTAATGTGATTGGTGGTGAGCAAAATATATATTGGCAACGTTTAGTATTTTTCGGGAATAAAAGTATGTAATATCGGGAGAGTTTAACAAAAATTTCACCACGAGTCTTTGTTTTGACACCCGCATCGAAAATATGGAAAAGAGAGGGGCTTAATTGCAAATTTCGGGTATAATACCCCAAACCTAACCCTCCCTCTCATAACATCACCCTCCACCTCTCTCACTCTCCCTCTCCTCTCTCTTAGCCGCCGCCGGCTGCAACCCACCACCACCATCACACCGCTGTTCACCATCACTTACCGCCACCATAAAAAGAACCAGCATCATCTCCACTATCTCTTATGCTACTACACGCGCCCTAAAACAAACACTAACACCTCGTTTTGTGCACCACCGCCGTAAAAAACACCTCCACCATCATGGTCACTTATAGATCTGTGAAGACAAGGTAGGTTTCATGACCACACACACGAGTTGACTCGGTCAATAAGTCAAACTCGTGAGAAGTCTTAGTTTCAGGTCAAGATCTAAACGAGATTAAATGTTTTTGGAATTATAAAAATGGGAAATAGTAAAAAATGGTATCACGTTGTGTTGTGTGTGTCGGGTGTGTTCAAACCATGAGCATCAGCTCACAGTATTCTTGATGTTCATGTTTCAGGTTGTTGTTCTCGTTATTTGTTGATCTTGTTGTTTATCTTTTTCTTTTGGATTGATTCTGGAATCGGATTGGTACTAAGTTGGTTTTTCTTGTGGTTGTTGTCGTGACTGGGAAACAAAGCACCAAGAGGTACGTTTGGCTTGTTGGTTGGCTGTGACGAGAGAAGTAGACAAAACCGAGACCACTAGGGTCTCGGCAGGAGTGGGTATTGTTGTTATTATTGATGCTTGTGGTTGTTGTTGTCGAGATGGTTTTTTGGTAGCCGAGAAGTAAGTCGAGACCCTTATGATCTCGGCAATAGTTAGTATTTTGTTGTTGTTGTTGCTACTTGATGTTGGTGTTTCGATTCGGATTGGTTATAAGATTATCGAGCTGTAGGATTAGTTTCGGCCGAATTGGTTTTATTGAAGTGGTTATACTTGTGAACTTTGTGCCAAGTTGGGGGCATGTTGACTTTTTAGTCATCGTTGACCCCGACAAGTGCCGTAACATGGATATATACATTTAGATTATTGGACTTGGATTGATAAATAAGCTGAGAGGTCATGACTCGGGCTAGTGACTCGAAGCAAATAGTAACTCAAGATTTGAATAATAACTTGAAATATATGTATATATATATATATATATATATATATATATATATATTTTAAAGAATTGAACGATAAAATTTTTAATGTGACTTTCATATAGAGAAAAATAAATAACAAGTATATTTACTTGTTAGTTTTCAAACGTAAGTAAGTAACGAGTTAAAAGGGAAAGACATGCAATAAATGAGTTACTAAATGTTTCGAGGGAACGCAAAACGAGAAGTGCCATAAGTGATAACTAAGTAAGCATTGTGTATTTAGTTACGAGTCACGGATATTTGACATTAATATATCTAGCTTACATAGATAACAAACTGATTCGATTTACGAATCTAATGAGAGCTCGTTGAGCATGTGGAAGGATCTAATAATGGATAACATATTCTAAGACCCCTAGGCTGTGATATAGTCTTGGAGGAATAAGTAAGATGGATACATTGTAAAGCTGATTGGGTAACTAGTTTAATAAGTTTCGACAATTTATTTTGATGACTTAGTAGACTATAAGAACTTGTCTCACGTATTGTTGCGGTTTTATTTGGTGAAGTTCTTTGGAAGCGTGAGTTCACTTGAATCTTGTTGAGTCGACACCACACACACACATGGATACCAAACACTAAAACGAATTGAGAAAGAGTTTTGAAAACGGAAATGGAATATGTTCGGGATTTGAGAAATATTTATTTGAGAATTTTACTGAAGCGTATTGATATTATTAGGTAGTGCCGAGTCAGTAGTCGCCGTTGCCGATAGTTGATACTTTATGTGCTTCTATTAAATTCTTGTGCTGGTTGCTGGACCTGAGGTGAGTCATAGCCCCACTTTTAACTCTTGAACTTTGTTTTCATACTTGGGGTGAGAAACGTGCAAAATTATTTTATGTGGACTTTTATCGCTTTTTCTTTTTAAAACTTGCTATGCTTATGGAACTATGATATTGCATCAACCTTAGTCGCATAGTGAACATCGCGTGTGGACTAGATTTGGTTAGATGAGTTACATCAACCCTAGCCACATAGTGAACATTGCGTGGACTAAATATGGTTAACCATAGTGTGATCACCTATTGGTATTTGATATAACGGAGGGTATCCATGTGAATTTGATATAATGGATGGTATCCGTGTGAAATTGGTATAACGGAGGGTATCCGTGTGATTATGATATGGCAGAGGGTATCCGCAGGTTTTTGATTTGAGACCTTGTCTAGCTAGCAAGAGTTTTGCGTATATGTCCACTAGATTGAATGTTGAATCTAAACCTATGATCTCACCAGCGAAAGCTGACTTTTAGCACGTTTTCTCAGGAAATTAAATAATGCTTTTGGATGCTTGGAAATGCTTGTTTTGAAGGCTGGGCAAGGCATTTTGGTTAAAGGATCGACTCTAAACTCTGATATTATATTGTGGACCTATGTTTAAACTTATGTTTTTGGGCCTTACTTTGGATAATTGGGATGAATGTAAACTTTCAAAACCATGAATGGTTCTATTTTAAGTTATGTTTACATTATCTCGTTCTTTATGACTTGGGATGCATATTAATCCTGTAGCACCTCGAAAGCTTGTTAAGTCTTCTGCTGTACGAATTTTGGGGGTGTTACAAGCTCGAACCAAACAGAAATGTATGGCAGCCGAATTGTTTTGTGAAATAGGGTTTTGTAGGTGTTAAAGAGTGTGTGAGTTTGTTGCGTAACAAAAGAGGATGAGAGGGAGTTAAAGGAGTGAATCTTTCGACTAATGAGGAGGACCAAGACTTATTCCACAACTTAAATCTTCATGTATCATGACCTGATTTTACATGTTACAAGTGTGTACAATAATAAAAAAATATTCGGCCTAGGTGTAGTACATTTAAACGTGTGATACTTATTTAAATAGGACCAGGTTGTGTTGTTTATATATGTTCCACAAGTTATATGTTATACATTTGGTATTTCATATGTTATGTTTGAGATCATATATTTGGTGACAATGTAAGATTTAGAGTGTTATACCGAAAATTTTACTATTCATGTTACTATTCATTTTTACTATTCACTTGCACTATTCATTTTCGAAGATTTTATTTCATATTCTCGTGAGATAAATTATTTCCATGACAAAATAAAAGTTTGACGCTCGTCGGGTTATTTTCGCAAAAGTTATTAAGACATTATACGTTTGGGTTAAACGTCATTTAAACATCCCGCGGATAACGAAAACCGACTGCGACAATTTTCCTCGCATCAGATTAACATTTGGTACACTCACAATTAATTATGGAATTTTTAAAAATTAAAAATTCTAGATTAAATTCTTGCCAAATAAGCCTCGTGCCTTTCAAAACTAAAAATGTCATTTTAAGCACTTTTACTTATCCGTAACCTTAGCTTATACCTGCACCGCGTTTCTAAGACGATTTGATTTTTCACATTATTTGGAAAAGTCAACATATTTTCCCTCCTCCATTGACCATAAAATCGTTCTTTGAGTTTATAAATCATTCCTTGATTTCTAGGCTTACGGTTTTACGTCTAAATGACATTTAGCACCAACTGACGCTAGACTGAGCCCAGTCTAGACATTTCAGGCTATTCTAATTCATTATTATCCTATTAGAAAAATTACATTTTACTTTTCTCAATTTTGCGCAACTTTCGTACGTTTTACGTATTACGCGTTTTAGACCCGCGTTTTTCAGTTTTAGCAAGTTTAAGCAACCCGATGGAATCGCAGGTGCCGGGAGAGGCTTCTAAGTCGTCTACAATGCCATCTTCTAGTACTTCTGCAACAAAAAAGGCGTCGGAGCAGTCTACTATCCCTTCTCCAAGTACTTCTGCATCGAAGAGGGGTAACCCATTTTCTAAGGTGGGTGAAGTAGTTGTTTCTGACAGTAGTGATGAGGATGAGGTGTATGAGCCGAATGATTATTTGGGAGATGATTATTTTTCAGATGAGTATGCGGCTCAGGTAAGCGACTTACCGGAACAACTCAAGGAGTTCAAGCTTCAAGGACGTGCTCGAAAGTAGTTTTTTATTTTGTTTTGTTTTATCATGAGATTGTCATGTCATCTTATGCTGTTTACTGATTGTTCTAGTTGTTGGTAGCTAGTGGTTCATTTATGGCCTGTCATAAATGATCTAGGGTAGTTCAAGCGTTTGCTTGAGGTTAATGTGGTACTTCAGCCACATTCCATTGTACTTTCAACGTTTTATTGGTTAATATATTTTGCCAGGGTGGAAGGTCCCCTTTACCCAAAAAGCAACCCGATGGAACTTATCACTCATTTGATATTTTATTATGGAAGTATATTGACAAGTTTAATCAGTCTTTCAAGTTTGGTATTTTTACGATACCCGGTTTTGTGTTTCGTGACGTAACGGCTTACAGTTAGTGATTAACAGAACCAAAACTCACTCCGTAAACTAGATAATACCAAATCTTATCATCTAGTCATCTTATCTCTTTGTGACAGCCCCTTTAGGGGGGGGGGAGTCACCTTCTGTTGTGTCTTGATCTCATGAATTAAGCCTTAGGATTGAAACAAGTATACAAGCTTCCTTTGTAAGCTTTGACTAGTCCTAGAAACTAACCTCCTCAAGCCCATATAAATACCCCCCTCCGCCTCCTATTTCGTCCATCATCACCACACAAACACTCTTCATTTGTAAATTTACTTCAAGTGTTATTCAAGAAACATCAGCTCAATATCAATACAAAAACTCTTGTTAAGTTTTTGGTTGATCCAAAGTTCAAGTTCATCTTTTCTATTGATAACCTTCCATCAACATAAGAGTTCTAGTAGAAGTCTTCAAGTGTTCTTCAAAGTCATCACGAGTGGTTGTCAAGAGGTCAAGGAAGTTGCAAGCAAGAGTTTCTACTTCTTGTTCAATCAAAGTCCTTTCCTTGTTCTTAGTTTCCTTTCACTTGAAAGCCAAAAGTTGTAAGAGAACCCTAACACATCTTCTTGTTAAATATCATTTTCATGCTATTTGTATTTCATTCATACTATATATGGTCTTGTTATTATGTTCATGATGTATAAAAATTGGTAAAACAAGTTATGGAATATATATATTAACTTATGTTAATTAAACAAGAAAACTAGTGACTTCCATGGTAAAATTCGACCAAAATGGTATAATTATGATATTAGAAAATTACATATTGTAGAAGAGGACTTAACAAGGAAACAATAGCAATTTGAACCACCTAAAATGAGTATATGAGTAAAAAGTTATGACTATTAGAAGTTACTAAAACTTTACAGCAAAACTGACTAAAAACCTTCTGTGACAGAACATTAAACACGCAAAAAGAGGCCCTTCTGATCCGTTTCACGAAAAAGTTAAAACACGAAAGTTGTCCGGAATGATGTTTTCTTCAAAAACTCGGGTGCACGTATCCAGCAAACCAATAATAAATGATATTTTCTTCAGTTTCTTAACAGCTATTTTGAAATACCCAAGTGACTATATAATGGTTATGGTTAGTTATAACCAAGAGGTCTAATGACCTAAAGCCAAGACCACAACCATGGCTAAGGCCAAGGTTGAGTCTCAAGACCATGTAACAATGACCAAGGTCACGGCAAGGCCATGACTAAGGACCATATAAACTTACCTAGTCGAAAGCATGAACCAAAGAGTTAATGGCAATATAAGCATCCAATTTGGATCTACTCCATCAAATACTACAATAGTAGGGAGCCTCATGTGAGGGGTTCATTAAAGTAAGCCGTCGAGATGAGTTGTGGATTTACGAATTAAAGTGTCCTGGCTCCTCGAACGTTTACTACATGACCTCTGAATTATGTCGGCCCGAACGGTAGTAAACGATATACAAACTATACATGTTTCATAAACCATTTTTATTCAAAGACTTACACTATACTAAGTACTACATCATGGACTAAATGCAAGACATATATAGGCAATTCTTCATATTCTTTACTCCAATCCTAAGTCGCAACATTCTATTATAGGTTGCTCGTAGAAACCTTCGCGATTCGACCATCACATTCACTACTTGCTATATAACTTAAGGTGAGTTCATAGCCCCACTTTCCATTACTTCAATGTTTTACAAACCCTTGGGGGGGGATACATGCTATTTTTAAACCGAACACAATGCTTTGAAATTGTATGCTACTTGATTGTTTTATTATTACTAAGTACCATCCTTGCCAATCCTAGGCCCCATATCATGAACCATTTAATCACTAGTATTAGTGAGCGCGAGAATTGTGAATAGGCCTATTGGGATTGACGAATCCCATTTGTTTTGACTAGATGAGTTCAAACAAATGCACTATATTTGAAACATTAAGTATGACGGCAAAATACTTACCGGGGCAACAAAACTGCCGATTGATATTGGTACCTGTTAACGTATTGGTTGCATGAGCTTAGTATATAATAATAACTGTTTTGTTTTCCAACCATGAGTATGAGTCTAATTAACTCATACTACCAACATATTGTGTTCAACCATTAAAAAAACTCTATGAATATCACTCAACCTTTGTGTTGACCTTTTAAGCATGTATTTCAGGTCCATGATAATCAAGAATGGCACGGAGGGGCACGGACTAAATGAATAAGGCTATAATCTACTTTGTCATTCGATAAAACAACAAAAGACTTTATATTGATGTATTTTTTAAACATGGAACCTTTTTGGGACCTAACTATGTAAACTCCGATATATTTGAATAATTCGAATGATAAGTCTTTTTAAAACGACTTAGTTAGAGATCGTTTTCTATTATTATGACTGTTGTGCTGTCAAGTAACACCCAAGTCGAATTCCGCTGCATCATTGAATTGGGGGTGTTACAGATTGGTATCAGAGCTATAGGTATAGAGAAACGGGTCTAATTGAGACCTAAACTATAACCTCTTTTACGCAAAAACATTTTATAGCCTTTCGCTCTCCGTGCCTTCCATCCTCCAGACGATTATGTGACTTTTAGACATGTTATGCTACACAAAATTCTAGTATATTGATATAGACACTCGATATATTTTCAATCATTTTATATGAACAATCAACTAAACATATCTGCGTATGCCTATTCTAAGGCATTATGGCACAATCATATCTTCCCAATCATGTATCTACTCCAACATTATAAGGCTTACTAAGCCTCCTTCAAGACATTGTAACTGATTACAGTGGTCTTTCCTATTTATTAGACATTGTAATTTACCCGATGGTCTCATCTATTTTCCAAGACATTGNGGGCAACAAAACCGCCGATTGATATTGGTACCCGTTAACGTATTGGTTGCATGAGCTTAGTATATAATAATAACTGTTTTGTTTTCCAACCATGAGTATGAGTCTAATTAACTCATACTACCAACATATTGTGTTCAACCATTAAACAAACTCTATGAATATCACTCAACCTTTGTGTTGACCTTTTAAGCATGTATTTCAGGTCCATGATAATCAAGAATGGCACGGAGGGGCACGGACTAAATGAAGAAGGCTATAATCTACTTTGTCATTCGATAAAACATCAAAAGACTTTATATTGATGTATTTTGTAAACATGGAACCTTTTTGGGACCTAACTATGTAAACTCCGATATATTTGAATAATTCGAATGATAAGTCTTTTTAAAACGACTTAGTTAGAGATCGTTTTCTATTATTATGACTGTTGTGCTGTCAAGTAACACCCAAGTCGAATTCCGCTGCATCATTGAATTGGGGGTGTTACAGATTGGTATCAGAGCTATAGGTATAGAGAAACGGGTCTAATTGAGACCTAAACTATAACCTCTTTTACGCAAAAACATTTTATAGCCTTTCGCTCTCCGTGCCTTCCATCCTCCAGACGATTATGTGACTTTTAGACATGTTATGCTACACAAAATTCTAGTATATTGATATAGACACTCGATATATTTTCAATCATTTTATATGAACAATCAACTAAACATATCTGCGTATGCCTATTCTAAGGCATTATGGCACAATCATATCTTCCCAATCATGTATCTACTCCAACATTATAAGGCTTACTAAGCCTCCTTCAAGAGATTGTAACTGATTACTGTGGTCTTTCCTATTTATTAGACATTGTAATTTACCCGATGGTCTCATCTATTTTCCAAGACATTGTAAAATACAATGGTCTGGTCTATTTTCCAAGACATTGTAAGATACAATGGTCTCTATTACGTCTTCAGACACTGTAAGTCCTACAGTAGTCTCTGTTACATCCCCAGACATTGTGAGTGATACAATGGTCTCAATTATATCTCCAAACACTGTAAATAAAACAATGGTCTAATTCATTTCTCAGACATTGTGTGATACAATGGTCTTAATCAGTTCTCAAATATTTTGAGTCACACAATGGTCTAGTCTACCTCCTAGACATTGTGAACTACACAATCGTCTCTTCCATTTCTCAGACATTTTAATAGTCTCTAGAAATTATCTTACAAACCTTACATGATATTGTTTTACATAAAACCCATCAAAGTCTATCGATTTCCTTAATGGAAATACGAGATATGAGATTTCTAAATGATAAACTAATCCATCATCTACAAAAGCTGAAGTTCAGCAACATTCTCTATGTTCAACAAAGTTCTCTTCTAAAACCTTAATTGCGAAAAGTTCGTGATCCTGGCCAAGTATGGACTGTTTTAGAATTACTTAAAACTTCCTTTCCACACGTATCTACCTGTACTATCTTCTATGCATTGGGATGTGAAAACATAGGTTACAAGTCTTGTATGGGCGGGACTTGCAACTTAATGGTTTGACATCGCCTTTGCTTAGTGGACATTTTCTCAAAAGCAACGGACATATCACAAGTATACCTAATTTAGGTATTTGAAACTTTTATCGAACCTCGGCTAAACATAGTCTAGTCACCTATATTTAACCTAGGGACAGTGGAACATAGTCTGACTAGCTATGTTCGACTTAAAATTTTGAAATACTAAGAATAGTTGTACTAGGGTTATGTTCAGATTAATATCCTACTTAAACTCGATAAACCACCGGAATTCATAAAAAAGATCTAGAGACACGATATTGTCTTACCACTCAGCGAAATCTTAACACCTTGTTTGTACTACCTAATTTCATTCTTTAAAGTGTTCATTTATGAGATAATCCGAACTACTATCTTGGAATAGTCATCAATCCTTCTCTTTATTCCTTAGCCTGTTTAGGTTCCAAGAGTAATATTCCGCCATAATCCTTTAAAATCTCTTAAGATTTTAAAGCAAACTTGACATCTCTACCCATATTAATGGTAAGCATACACTACAATCTTCTGATCATTCATATATCACATCATTCTCTGAACCCCAATATAAGTTAGTATGTAAAATTTCACAGTATCACATTTCTTTCGAACTCTAGTTGACTTAGAAACTGTACGATACACCCTTTATCCCGAAACTATCCAAACTTTTCCTAGACTCCTCACCACCAGATAACACACACTGAATCGCGGGACGCGATTCTCTTAATGGGTGGAGACTGTAACAATTCGCATTTCAGGTTGATTTCTATTCCCGAAAATTTTACTATTCATGTACTATTCATTTTTACTATTCACTTGCACTATTCATTTCCAAAAATTTTATTTCATATTCTTGTGAGATAAATTATTTCCATGACAAAATAAAAGTTGACGCTCGTCGGGTTATTTTCGCAAAAGTTATTAAGACATTATACGTTTGGGTTAAACGTCGTTTAACCATCCCGCGCATAACGAAAACCGACTGCGACAATTTTCCTCGCATCAGATTAATGTTTGGTACACTCACAATTAATTATGGAATTTTTAAAAATTAAAAATTCTAGATTAAATTCTTGCCAAATAAGCCTCGTGCCTTTCAAAACTAAAAATGTCGTTTTAAGCACTTTTACTTAGACGTAACCTTAGCCTATACCTGCACAGCGTTTCTAAGACGATTTGAGTTTTCACATTATTTGGAAAAATCAACATATTTTCCCTCCTCCATTGACCATAAAATCATTCTTTGAGTTTATAAATCATTCCTTGATTTTTAGGGTTACGGTTTTACGTCTAAATGACATTTATCACCAACTGACGCTAGACTGAGCCCAGTCTAGACATTTCAGGCTATTCTAATTCATTATTATCCTATTAGAAAAATTACATTTTAATTTTCTCAATTTTGCGCAACTTTCGTACGTTTTACGTATTACGCGTTTTAGACCCGCGTTTTTCAGTTTTAGCAAGTTTAACTAACCCGATGGAACTTATCACTCATTTGATATTTTATTATGGAAGTATATTGACAAGTTTAATCAGTCTTTCATGTTTGGTATTTTTACGATACCCGGTTTTGTGTTTCGTGACGTAACGGCTTACAGTTAGTGATTAACAGAACCAAAACTCACTCCGTAAACTAGATAATACCAAACCTTATCATGTAGTCATCTTATCTCTTTGTGACAGCCCCTTTAGGGGGGGAGTCACCTTGTGTTGTGTCTTGATCTCATGAATTAAGCCTTAGGATTGAAACAAGTATACAAGCTTCCTTTGTAAGCTTTGACTAGTCCTAGAAACTGACCTCCTCAAGCCCATATAAATCCCCCTCCCCCTCCTATTTCGTCCATCATAACCACACAAACACTCTTCATTTGTAAATTTACTTCAAGTGTTATTCAAGAAACATAAGCTCAATATCAATACAAAAACTCTTGTTAAGTTTTTGGTTGATCCAAAGTTCAAGTTCATCTTTTCTATTGATAACCTTCCATCAACATAAGAGTTCTAGTAGAAGTCTTCAAGTGTTCTTCCAAGTCATCACGAGTGGTTGTCAAGAGGTCAATGAAGTTGCAAGCAAGAGTTTCTACTTCTTGTTCAATCAAAGTCCTTTCCTTGTTCTTAGTTTCCTTTCAGATGAAAGCAAAAAGTTGTAAGAGAACCCTAACACATCTTCTTGTTAAATATCATTTTCATGCTATTTATATTTCATTCATACTATATATGGTCTTGTTATTATGTTCATGATGTATAAAAATTGGTAAAACAAGTTATGGAATTTATATGTTAACTTATATTAATTAAACAAAAAAACTAGTGACTTTCATGGTGAAATTCGACCAAAATGGTATAATTATGATATTAGACAATTACATATTGTAGTAGAGGACTTAACAAGGAAAATATAGCAATTTGAACCACCTAAAATGAGTATATGAGTAAAAATTTATGACTATTAGAAGTTACTAAAACTTTACGGCAAAACTGCCTAAAAACCTTCTGTGACAGAACATTAAACACGCAAAAAGAGGCCCTTCTGGTCCGTTTCACGATAAAGTTAAAACATGAAAGTTGTCCGGAATGATGTATTCTTCAGAAACGTAGGGGCACCTAAAGCCATGACCACAACCATGGCTAAGGCCAAGGTTGAGTCTCAAGACCATGTAACAATGACCAAGGTCACGGCAAGGCCATGACTAAGGACCATATAAACTTACCTAGTCGAAAACATGAACCAAAGAGTTAATGGCAATATAAGCATCCAATTTGGATCAAATCCATCAAAATAACCATGAGACTCATTGTAATAACAATCTTCATCCAAAAGTAAACTTTCCTAAGTTTATTCAAATATGGGAACATTTAACTTTTTGGATCAAAACTTATATATATATATATATATTTTATCAAATACTACAATAATAGGGAGACTCATGTGAGGGGTTCATTAAAGTAAGCCGTCGAGATGAGTTGTGGATTTACGAATTAAAGTGTCCTGGCTCCTCGAACGTTTACTACATGACCTCTGAATTATGTCGGCCCGAACGGTACTAAACGATATACAAACTATACATGTTTCATAAACCATTTTTATTCAAAGACTTACACTATACTAAGTACTACATCATGGACTAAATGCAAGACATATATAGGCAATTCTTCATATTCTTTACTCCAATCCTAAGTCGCAACATTCTATTATAGGTTGCTCGTAGAAACCTTCGCGAGACCATCACATTCACTACTTGCTATATAACTAAAGGTGAGTTCATAGCCCCACTTTCCATTACTTCAATATTTTACAAACCCTTGGGGGGAATACATGCTATTTTAAACCGAACACAATGCTTTGAAACTGTATGCTGCCTGATTGTTTTATTATTACTAAGTACCATCCTTGCCAATCCTAGGCCCCATATCATGAACCATTTAATCACTAATATTAGTGAGCGCGAGTATTGTGAATAGGCCTATTGGGATTGACGAATCCCATTTGTTTTGACTAGATGAGTTCAAACAAATGCACTATATTTGAAACATTAAGTATGACGGCAAAGTACTTACCGGGGCAACAAAACCGCCGATTGATATTGGTACCCGTTAACGTATTGGTTGCATGAGCTTAGTATATAATAATAACTGTTTTGTTTTCCAACCATGAGTATGAGTCTAATTAACTCATACTACCAACATATTGTGTTCAACCATTAAACAAACTCTATGAATATCACTCAACCTTTGTGTTGACCTTTTAAGCATGTATTTCAGGTCCATGATAATCAAGAATGGCACGGAGGGGCACGGACTAAATGAAGAAGGCTATAATCTACTTTGTCATTCGATAAAACATCAAAAGACTTTATATTGATGTATTTTGTAAACATGGAACCTTTTTTGGACCTAACTATGTAAAGTCTGATATATTTGAATAATTCGAAGGATAAGTCTTTTTAAAACGACTCAGTTAGAGATCGTTTCTATTATTATGACTGTTGTGCCGTCGTGTAACACCCAAGTCGAATTCCGCTGCATCATTGAATCGGGGGTGTTACAGATTGGTATCAGAGCTATAGTTATAGAGAAACGGGTATAATTGAGACCTAAACTATAACCTCTTTTACGCAAAAACATTTTATAGCCTTTCACTCTCCGTGCCTTCCATCCTCCAGACGATTATGTGACTTTTAGACATGTTATGCTACACAAAATTCTAGTATATTGATATAGACACTCAATATATTTTCAATCATTTTATATGAACAATCAACTAAACATATCTGCGTATGCCTATTCTAAGGCATTACGGCACAATCATATCTTTCCGATCTTGTATCTACTCCAACATTATAAGACTTACTAAGCCTCCTTCAAGACATTGTAACTGATTACAGTGGTCTTTCCTATTTCTTAGACATTGTAATTTACCCAATGGTCTCATCTATTTTCCAAGACATTGTAAAATACAATGGTCTGGTCTATTTTCCAAGACATTGTAAGATACAATGGTCTCTATTACATCTTCAAACACTGTAAGTCCTACAGTAGTCTCTGTTACATCCCCAGACATTGTGAGTGATGCAATGGTCTCAATTATATCTCCAGACACTGTAAATAAAACAATGGTCTAATTCATTTCTCAGACATTGTGTGATACAATGGTCTTAATCATTTCTCAAATATTTTGAGTCACACAATGGTCTAGTCTACCTCCCAGACATTGTGAACTACACAATCGTCTCTTCCATTTCTCAGACATTTTAATAGTCTCTAGAAATTATCTTACAAACCTTACATGATATTGTTTTACATAAAACCCATCAAAGTCTATCGATTTCCCTAATGGAAATACAAGATATGAGATTTCTAAATGACAAACTAATCCATCATCTACAAAATTTGAAGTTCAGCAACTTTCTCTACGTTCAACAAAGTACCATATGCATTGTTAAGAATCCAGTATACCATAATAGAACTAAGCACATTGAAATTAGGCACCATTTTATTAGGGATGCAAATGAGAAACACTTAATTCAGGTGCTTAAAATCTATACTGATGTTAATGTGGCTGATCTATTAACAAAGGCTCTTGATGCACCTAGGTTTAATCACTTAGTGGTCCATATTGGGATGGTTAACCCTTGACTGCTATGTTTGAGGGGAGGCATATGCCTCTGGGGAGGATTTGTAGAATATGTATTTTGTAAATTTACTAACTTTGTTATGTAGATTACTTGTTGTATATACTAACAGTTATAAGGATTAGATTGCTTTGTATGTTTTGTTCTTCGTGTTTGTTTTGCAGCTAAGTTGATTCTGCTGATGTCTGTTTCTGCGGATGTTACTGTTTCTGCTGATAATATTGCTGCTGATAACATTTCTGCTGATGTTTGGATTGAAGTGCAAATGCATCCGTAGCATTAACTCATATCAATGAAATTAAATTCATCAAGTGTACTTAGGAAACAAACATCAAAGTGATAGTTAAGGGGAATGTAAATACATTTATCATCAAAAGCTTATTACAAAAGATGGTGATTCTACAGACCCTGACACAATTGAAGCATGACTCTAACCCTGACACTACTCAACCTTTCCTTTCCCTTTCCCTTTCCCTTTCCCCTTCCCATCATCATTAGAGAGATCTGAATCACACCCCAAATTTGGAAGTTTGGAAGAATTCTCTGCTGATCCTGTTGGAGTTGAAGGAGCTTGACTTTGGGGTTCATCCTCATCTGAGGAAGTACACAGGAAGGGTGATATGAGCTCTCTAGAAGGTGGTTGGAGAGGAATCCAAGGATTGGAGTCTTCAGAAGATTCAGGTGACATGGACGGATTGGGAACTGTGCTTGATGTTCCAACATCAGTCATCTTCTTCTTGGATGAATTTTTGGGAATCTGGTTCTTTTCTGCATCTGGGGATTCATCTGTGCTCCTTCTTGGTGATTCAATAAGGTTTGAAGCATCAGATGAAGATTCAATGATTTGGGGTTTTGAGCTCATGTTTGTTGCTATTGATGGATAATTAGGGTAGGTGAAAGTTTTAGATCTGTTTTATAGGCAAAAGTTAAAGTGTAGGTCCATTAATGCGTATTAGGTGGCAGAATAAATGCCCTAAGATTTCTTCTAAAGATATTTTTGCACAATACTACTGAGGGTGATTCTGCTGATTAAGTGGTTCCTACAGAGTACTGATACAGTTCCTGCTGAGTGTAGTTCCTGCTGAGAAAATGTTTTGATTCTTTCAGAAGTATCTACCTTATGCACAGAACAAGATGAATGAAAGACAAAAAAAATTAAAAGTTCATTCATTATCGCCAAAGGAATTTACAACCAATCCTAACATCTACATCTTAACATCTAAACAAACATAACTACCAGAGAACTTAGCACCTAATCCTGATTTCTCTTCCCTTTGAGGATAGAAAATAAAGCTTTCCATGCAACAAGCTTGTCAACGGGTGTCTCAGTCTTGTTCTCTTAATGTGTATCGATACTCTTACTCAAAAGACTGAACACATCTACCAGACACCTTAGCACCTAATCCTGTTTTCTCTTCCCTTTGCCCTTGGGATCAGATGTGCCTTCACCAGCCCCCTTGTTCCTCAGCACTTTCTCAACATCCTTGGGCTTCATCTCAGGTGGCCATAGCTTCTTACAGACAAGCCCCAATACTTGTGAAGGTGGTTTTGGCAACTTCTTGGCAGATTGAGGAACTGGTATCTGGCTCATCCTAGCCACAACTCGCTCCGTCTCCTTTGTCAGAAGCTTTGAAAGAGGTGGTGGTTCAGAAGGTCCTTCATCCAAATCCTCAATGAACAACAACTCCAAACGCCCTGTCTCATCAGGGGTATCTGAGTCATAGACCCAGCGTGGAAGTTGTGCTAATTCATCCTCTGAGTCAGAAGATGAAGAAGGAGGTGGTGGTGGTGGAGGAGGAGGAGCTGGTACATCATGTCTCCTTTTCCGTGCCTCCTCCTTGGTTCTCCAGCCACGCCTTCGTCTAACTGGCATTGGTGGTGGTGGTGGTGGAGGTGGTGGAGGGAGATTATGATGGTCTGAAGAATCTGAAGAGGAATCGAAGGAGATGTCAATTGGGTTCATGCTTGCTGCTGATGAGAAATTGTGTGAAAGTTTGGTTACTCAAAGGTTGATGGTAGTTAAGTGTGATTTGAGGGTTATTTATAGAACTGATTGAGTAATTAAGGCATTTAATGAGGAGTCGGTTCAATAGGTATTTACTGATGACAGCCTGTAGATATTCTGCTGAAGCTTTGGTTCTACGGATTGACCATAAGATTCTACGGATTGACTTTTCCTTTCTGCGGATGGGTAAAATTTTGGGTTTTATTTTGGGTAAGTAATGAAGTCAAAATTGGTCAAACGATTCTTTCCGAGATTCGTTGTCAATTAACCCCCACGATTTGGTAACTCCCTAAAATAACCAATCGTGTGAATCCCACTCGTTATAAATTCAAACCCATTTCTCAACTTCTCAAATTCATTCATTTCTTAAATCCAATCATGGCCGATCTTGTCTTCAAGAGTGATCACAATCAAATTGCATTTCTGGGCAAATCAAAGGGAAAAGAACTATTTGATCCAATGGTAGAGTTCTTGAAGCGCTCTAAACTTCATTTTGCTCTTACACACTATCCCGAACTTGTGTGTGAATCATTGGTTACACAATTCTGGGATACTGCTATAGTAGGAGATAATGACACTAAGATTACGGCTACCATTGATGGGAAAGAGTATGTTGTTACAGAGTTTGTGGTCCGCACTAGTCTTCAACTGGATGATGACGATGGTGACTATCATGAAGACAAGGAAGTGATACTTCCTGGGTTACAGGCTATTGGTTATAGGGGTGATGGAAAGACAGCCTGGTACAAGAAACTATTTTACCCCAAATGGAAGTTTTTGGTGCATACTTTGTTGAAGTGTCTTAGTAATAAGACTGGAGGATGGGACCAATTCTCTACTTATCTGGCGTGTGGTATTGTTTGCTTGTCACAGGGGACTACTTTTAACTTCTCTAGGTACATCTTTCATGGCATGATTAGTAATATTAATGCTGATAAGAACAAGTTTTATATGTACCCTAGGTTCCTTCAAATTATAATAGGTACTGAAACACGTGACAAAACACATAGACCTATTTTAGAATTAGGTTCTAAAGTATTTTCAAATATGGTTAGTCAATTTACGGGTACACATTGGCCTTTAACACCAGCTATGTTGCCTGGTGGCAATGCTGATGCTGCTGAAGGTGGTAATCCACCCAGTTCTGATCCTGCTGAGGATAGAAATCCATCCGCTCCTGAACCTGCTGATGCCAGTGCATCAACAACTAAGGTTGCTGGCTCATCCAAAGCTGCTGAAGCATCTGCATCAGTTGTTGCGGATGACCAGCCTGTGGATTCTCTTAGCCCTATTGCTCCTCATGAGTAACCTGCTGATTCTTTGAATCCAGTCAATCCTGCTGGTGAGGATTCTGCTGACCATAGGAATGAGGATGAGACACCCTTCACTGACCATCTTGACCATAGTGATGAGATCATAGGAACCTATGTTGCTAAGCCTAATGATGAGACACCCATATTCACAGGACAACCTTCCTCTAGTCCACCTAGAGAGTCCTTTGTTGATACCACCACTACTGGTGATGATTTTCATGTGTTTCCCACGAGGTCCAATGAAGCTCCCAATACCACTAGTATACCTATTGGTATATCTGAGGACCCTATATCACTTAACAATGTGTATAAGTTGCTTAACAGGTATGTCAAACAAGTTGGTGATTTGAAGAAGGAACTCACTCAGACCAAAGCAGATCTTGGGGGTCAAATCAATGGATTAACACAAAGAGTTAAGATTTTGGAAGCTCAACTTGAGAACAAGCATAAGAGGAAGTTTGTGGTTGAATCAGAGGATGAACTAGATATCCCTGCAGCATCTACAGTAAAGGATTTTGTGTCTCTTGATCCTCTTCATATGTTGGCTGAAGCTACTGAAGTTGAACTCACTCCCTCTCCACAACCTACTGCTGCTGACACTCAAAAGAAAAAGAGTCCAATTATGGTTCAGAGAGACCAGTCCTTCAGTAAGAGTGGTGATGATACTTCTGAACTAGTAATTGCATCTGCTAATGATATTGGACAACCCACGGATGTTGATCCTGCTGATAATGTTGCTTTTGACCCTGGTCATACATCTCAAGTTCCAGATTGTTAGGAATACGATTTTTGTATAAGAAAGATTCGGTCACCCCAGATATGATTAAGCATTGTTTAGCTCGTAGATGTTATGTTAGTTAGTTAAACGTAGTTTAGAAGTAGATTAGTTCACGGAAGAAGGACGGGTCTTTACCCACTGTATACCTGATCCGCAGCCCAAGTGGCAAAACCCATGTACATATAAATACCCTCTCCATCCTTGGAGAGGGTAAGCCTTCTCATTATTCTATTTTCTTTTTTTTGGTTTTCTCTCTAAGGCTTCACTTCTTTCTCTCTCTAACTTTCTCTCTCTAGAATTTCTTTCTTTCCTTCTTATTTACAACGAACCAAACCACAAGTATATTCGTGTTTGTGATGTTAGCTAGTGTTCTAAAATTAGTATCAAGAGCCATGGTGACATCCTAGGGATCATAGAACTTGTGGTGTATGGTTTGTTTTGGTTTCTACTAGTTTAGGGTGGTTTTTACTCATTTTGGTGCTAGTTCGTGGTGTTTCTTGTGATCTTTCTTGTACTTCTAAGATTAGAAAGGTTAGATTCATCTAGTTTATCAGTTGGTTGGACTATATCTAACGTTTGTGAAGTGTACGAATGGGTTTTGGAACTTTTTCTTGCCAGCGGTTTGGTCCTCGGTAAAGTTTCTTGCCAGCGGTTAGTTTGGGTAGTTAGCGGTTAGTATTAGCGGTTAACTACAAGTAGTGGAGCGAACATTACGCTGTACTATGTACTGTTTCAGCGGTTAACTTCCAGTGGTTTACTTTACAGCGGTTAGTTTGGGTGTTTAGCGGTTAGTAAAAGCGGTTAAGTACAAGTAGTGGAGCGACCATTACGCTGTACTTTGTACTGTTTCAGCGGTTTGCCTTCAGCGGTTTCCTTTTAAGCGGTTTAGTTACTAGCGGTTACTCTGACCAGCGGTTACTATTGGGCAGCGGTTTAATAGTCAGCGGTTACTATTCCAGTGGTTAAATTTCAGCGGATAAGTCTCAGCGGTTATTGTTCCAGCGGTTAAGTGTTAGTGGTTTAGTATTTGAGGTTATCTTGGTCACTATGAGTAATCTTAGTATGACAAACTCATCAGAGAGTACCATTCCTGAGATCCTCAAACTGTATGATATAGTCGATGAACACAAGAAACCCAACTCTACACAAATGACATATGATCCAGATTTATGTGTCAAGGATTCAGTAAGCTCAAACTCTCATGAGACAGAGATCAGTCAGCCACTTATGTCATTCTACACTACAAAGATTGATACTTCCACTAGTTCAGTGACCCTTGTCACCTATGGCATGTATGCTGAAACTAGACCAGTCAATGACCAAAGGTCTAATGCACAGGTACCCTTAGTTGATCAAAAGAATGGGCTCTCTTATGAACGGGAGCATTCTGATCAAATCAAACTCACTTATGACTCAAATTTACTGGAAAAGACTGATAGCAATACCATGTCTAATTCAACAAATATGAGTCATAAAGGAGGAGATGGTGATCAGGATACTGAACGTGATAATGTGTTAAGTTCTATACTGACGGCTGATGTTTTTGAATCAAAATATATGGTTGATAAAGAAACTTTTGACAAACTCTCAAAAAGGTTTTTGCAACTTGAAAAACACTGCATTTCTCTTGAAATCGCAATGCAACAAAAGGAAGAATGTTTTCAGAACAATCAACCATGCAAAAATCCGGACCTTCCTGATGTCCGTGAATATTTTAGGATTCATGATTTGAAAACTCAGCTTGAAACCAAGAACTTGATTATCAAAAATCTGAGAAACCTTATTACTGAGTTGAGTGATATGTGTAATGAATATAAAACAAAACTTGTCAACAGTGAGATTGCAACTAGGAATTTTGAGTCTAAAATGGCTGAATTACTGTTGAACAACGAGTCTTTGAATATTAAATGCGATAACCTGAATGATTCTTGCAATGAAAAGAGTACTAAGACTGCTATATTGACAAAATCTTGGACTAACAAATTTGATAAGTTCAAAGCACAACGTCAGGAAGTAGGTTTCACTGTCACATCTATTTTTCATGAGCCTGGTCAATCAACTGTGAATAATGGAAACACTGCGTTTACAAAACCATCAATCTTGGGGAAACCAGTTTTACAAAGTAAGAGAAATCAATCGGGTTCTAGACAACCTAGTGCATTGATGCGTGGTTTTGTGACCTTACAACAGGTTTTACCTCTCGAGGGATCTCAAGAGGCTTACAACCCCACAAGGCAGTGTACCTGACCATAGTAGTATAGGATAGTGGTAAGTACGGGGGATTGATCATTCTCTCACAGGGAATAGTGTTCGTTAGGATAGAAAAACTACTCTAAAGGTCTAAGAGATGGAAGAGGATTCTTTTTGTGTTTTTATATTTTTTTTAGAAAGCAATTAAATTCTCGGTTTTTGGAAGAAGGGCGGAATTAGTTGTTAATCAACTAACCCAAGTTTACTACTATTGCAAATTAAAATAAAATAAACTAAAACTATTGTGGTTGTGAAAACAATATGGAGAAAGTTGTGTTTACTTAGATTTCATTACTCTCTAACTATCTTTTACCGGTTAATTTATATGTGTGTTACTTGTGTGGATGAAGGGTGTATTCCTAATAACTCATGGAGTGGCATACATATCTCTCTAATTCTATGAGCTCTTATCTCGCCCTATGCCATGCACGGCACAACCATAGGGGTTGTAAACAGTGGCTCATGCGTTAAACACTACCTTAATAGCCTAGTATGCCTCGACTACATGTTTCCCAAGACGTTCAAGCACGTTACCATAAAGGAGGTTGGCCAGTTTTCTTGAGCCTAACATCGATGAAACAATCATCCCAACAAACAACAACACGTACCAATTAACCAATAATCAATATTTAGGTTTCATTAGAACTAAGCAAACACTAGAGAATTTAGCTACTCCTTTTAATCAAAAGACAAGTAAGATAGATAGACAACCAACACATAGACATATTGATTGAATAAAAGTGAAGACTTATCTTGATTAAGCACTAGGGTTCCAAGGGTTGGAAACCCTAAAAATTACAGAAAATTCATCNCAATAATCAATAGTTAAGTTTCATTAGAACTAAGCAAACACTAGAGAATTTAGCTACTCCTTTTAATCAAAAGACAAGTAAGATAGATAGACAACCAACACATAGACATATTGATTGAATAAAAGTGAAGACTTATCTTGATTAAGCACTAGGGTTCCAAGGGTTGGAAACCCTAAAAATTACAGAAAATTCATCCTTAGGGTTTGCCCTAAAAGTTCTCCACAAAGTTCCACACTAATGAATGAAAATTTGGAAAATATATATAGAAAATACATTGGGACGGCGTCAGCTTATAAGGCCTGACGCCGTCAGCTCGCCGCCTTTAGGGTTGTCGGATGGCCTAGATCCATTTGGGACGTGGTCAACATGTAAAACCTTCTGGGCCGTCTCTCTTTAACTTAACACGTGACGACCTACCTTTTCTAACACCTGACGCCGTCAGGTGTTAAATCCTGAAATCTTTCTGGTCTGTCGTTTGATAATTGAATTCCACTCTTTTGTCATCCTTGCTGACGGAGTCACCTTATAACTCCTGACGCCGTCAGGTTGTAATTTCCAGCTTCTTTGAGACTTTGTTGTTTTCTTCACTTTTATGCTCCAAAAACGTCCAAATATCTATGTTTTCCAGAATTCCTCTCAAAAGTACCTAAAATGACAAAAGGAACGATTTAGGGCAATATTTGATCACATTTATATGAATTAGGGCTTAAATGACCCCCTAAAAGCGTAACACTTTTCGTCTCATCAAATACCCTTACACTTGAGATTTGCTTGTCCTCAAGCAAATGAGCTTTTATTCCAATCAAAATATGAGTTAGGGGTCATTTAACACGAATATAAAAGTAATTACAACAAATAGTTATTAGACCCTAATCATAACAAGCACGGAAATCATACACTAGCACCTCAAAAATACCGTTTGGATTCTCACATCTCTCAAATGTCATAAAGTTTACATCTCATAAATGGAAACGGAAAATAATACTCACTACCTGTCATAGCAAATAGATTACCATAGGCTTGGGAGAGGATCAATTACTCCTCCACTAGGCGTAAGCACCTAAGATAAACTATCAAAGAGGGCTTTATAAAGGGTTGTAACGTAAGGTGTAGGGATATGATAACACGGTTTGGTTGGAATAAAGGATATTTAGTGGTGGCAAGCTAATTATCATGATCAAATACATGCACTCTACATCGTTGCTTAAGTCAAGACTCGACTCGATCTTAGTCTAAAAATGAAATAACAAAGAACTAAAAAGAACATAAAAGGAAACGGGATGGTAGTCCGTATGTTTTTCTTCTTCTTTTTCATATTTTTTTGTAATTTTCTTGATTTTTTGATTTTTTTTTTCATACACTCTTGCCCTACCATCCAAAATAATACATCGTAGGGGAGTNTAAAATGACAAGAGGAACGATTTAGGGCAATATTTGATCACATTTATATGAATTAGGGCTTAAATGACCCCCTAAAAGCGTAACACTTTTCGTCTCATCAAATACCCTTACACTTGAGATTTGCTTGTCCTCAAGCAAATGAGCTTTTATTCCAATCAAAATATGAGTTAGGGGTCATTTAACACGAATATAAAAGTAATTACAACAAATAGTTATTAGACCCTAATCATAACAAGCACGGAAATCATACACTAGCACCTCACAAATACTGTTTGGATTCTCACATCTCTCAAATGTCATAAAGTTTACATCTCATAAATGGAAACGGAAAATAATACTCACTACCTGTCATAGCAAATAGATTACCATAGGTTTGGGAGAGGATCAATTACTCCTCCACTAGGCGTAAGCACCTAAGATAAACTATCAAAGAGGGCTTTATAAAGGGTTGTAACGTAAGGTGTAGGGATATGATAACACGGTTTGGTTGGAATAAAGGATATTTAGTGGTGGCAAGCTAATTATCATGATCAAATGCATGCACTCTACATCGTTGCTTAAGTCAAGACTCGACTCGATCTTAGTCTAAAAATGAAATAACAAAGAACTAAAAAGAACATAAAAGGAAACGGGATGGTAGTCCGTATGTTTTTCTTCTTCTTTTTCATATTTTTTTGTAATTTTCTTGATTTTTTGATTTTTTTTTTCATACACTCTTGCCCTACCATCCAAAATAATACATCATAGGGGAGTTTCATTCCCTTACACTTGAATCTTTACATAACTTTACAATCACTATTCTAATTACTCGAATTAGAATAATCGAAAAACTTAGAGTACTTTAAATTATTTAGCACGTATGGGGGTAATAATGTTGCTCTTCCCCATTACTCCATTACACTAGTACTTTACCCATGAGTCCCAATCGTCCCAAAACAATATGTACAAGGATATGACTTAACTTAGCAACCATGTAATTGACCGGATAATTAACTAAGGGTTTAACAAATGTTTTCACAATAATGCACCAAAGGTGGGTGCATACAAGGTAGGCTAAGGCAATTTGGGTGTACATTTAGTGGGGTGTAACAAATTCTCACTTTGAGTAAGATGCTTAAAGGTCGAAACGAAAGGATAGGCTCAGAGGGGTGTACTAGGGGTATCGTGTACCAAAAGTGGATACAGCGCAAAGGGTGTGGGAGAATTACTTGACCAATGTAGCCAACGTAATTATAACAAAAGCACGGGTGTAAAACAATGGGTTAATCCTAATTCCTGTTATCATGTAGTAAATCTTAACTACACGAATGTAGTCTCACTTGTGGATTTGAGATGGTCCTAACGCAAGTTCTAGAATCTAGATGCTACCGGTACTCACATCATAGCATCAAAGATGGATGCTTTTCCTACCAATTTTAGGGGCGAACCTCACATATTTGGGGTGGAAAAATTTTTTAGTGGTACGGTTTTTTTGCTAGTCATACAATTTCCTATCCATGAGACGCTCATTAAGATCAATGTTTCACTTCTAAATGTTGTAAAAAAATTTAAATTGGCGCTAAAATTGCCCTAACAAACATTTCTCTTGGTTTTATTACAAATTTACTATCAAACAAAGCAAAACATCAAGCGTAACTATATTCTCAACGGTGCTTTCATTTACCCCCCTTACACTTAAACCGAACATTGTCCCCAATGTTCAAATAAAAGATGTAAAAGTAAATAAGATGAAAGATGAAATCAAATACTCCCCTGAATCATTTGTTGTGGATAGTGAGGTAACATGGTTAAATCTTCTTCCAAGAGAGATGAACGTTCAAAACTTCCCTTCCGAAATAATAAATCATCTTCTCGTCCAAAATAACCTGTTAACCTGAAAAAGATAAAGGCCAACCTCGCGTAAAATCGGCGGTAAATTCTATATAATAGGATATAATGCTTGTGGAATGAATATATTGCAGAATTCCTGGAGATTATAAGTTAAAGAATTGACAAAACTTTTTAGTTTTCCGGAAAAATACAAAACTTTCAAAAATTGCAGAAAATTATAACCTGACGCCGTCAGGTGTTAACCCTGACGCCGTCAGAATGATCTGACAGAATTCTCATGTTAAGTTTCCGGGAAAAATTCTGGAAAAACTGGATCTTACTTCCTGGAAGTCCTGCAAAAATTCATTATGACTCGATACAAGCATTTGACTCAAACAAGTACTAATATGTAAGCTAATTTCGTTGTTATGATTCATGTTCATTCGTTCTTTATTAACCGATTTAGATTTCCCTTACACTTAGCTTTTGCAAAATACCTTTATATGTAGTTAAGACGAAGTTAAAAACAAAATAAAGCATTTTCACAATTTATTTTGAAGCATGAATCATTGACAAGAAATATAACTTACACACGGAAACAAATAAACACACAAAAACAAACAAAACATGGGTTGCCTCCCAAGAAGCGCTTTTCTTTATTAACGAGTCTTGTAGCTAGACTCAAAGTCACCGTACGTTACGTGACTTCGTCGTTGGTCTCTGTTCCTAAGTCATCCTCTTTTTTGGTTTTGTATTCGGGCCCTAAGTTCAAACAATCCTTATAGAAGCCGAAAATCCTTTTCATGACATAGTCTACTCCCCTACTTCTATCCTCATCATTCCTATAGTAAACCGCTTGTTTGAGCTCCTTCTCAACGTTTGACAAGTGTTGGTATTGCTTTATCTTATACGGCATTTGGTAGTTCACCTCATCGGTCTCATCCTTAAATGTGACTATCCCTAAAGAAGGTTCATGAGTCATTCTAGAGACCTCGATAAATGGCTTGCCTAAAACTACTTGGGTCACACTTGCATCGACTATTGGGCGTATATCTTCTACAATCACAAAGTCGGTGACATAGGTAAAATTCCCTACATAAACCGGTAGTCCCTTAACTCTTCCCGTGAAATTATTAATCCATCCTTTATCGGGGAATAACCTATACCCAAGTTGGTTTTTCATTATCAAGTTGTATTGGGCTCTAGTCATGATGTTTATGGGCGATTTAGGGTCGATGTAAGCTTTCCACACATGTAAATGTCCGATGTTGCATGGTATATTGAGATTAGAAGGATCGCCCATTTTGATGATCGGGTTACCTATGAGGTATGAGTTCTCGGAGTCATTGAATAAGTTCTTATGATATGCTCGCTCCTCCCTAGTTGGTAACTTATTGAAGAAGTCTTCCTCTTCTACTACTTCTTCTATCTTCCTATCATCATCTATTTCCTTAACATCATCCTTTGATTCGTTATCATTCTCACTCCTATCAATAGGTCTAATGGTCACAATGTTGACGAAGTGGTCATGTTTGGATGAAGAAGGGTCTTTGACTTGGGGTCCGCTATTAGTGTTCCTAGCGTCTTTTTGTGGAGGTGATAGCACTTGGTTATTGAGAGCCTTCAACAAGTTGTCAATTTTGTTGGTCATCTCTACTTGTTGTTGATTGAATTCGGATGTGAACTTAGCTATGCGAGCTTCTTGAGATGCCATAAAATTGGACATCAATCCTTCAAAATTATTGGTACTACCATAGTTGTTGGAAGGACTGTTGTTGAAGGTACGGTTTGAGGAACTGCCGTTGGGTTGAAACGATTAGGTGGGTTGGAAGAATTGTTTTGGGGTGCGTTTTGGTTTGACTTCCACCTAAGGTTGGGGTGATTTTTCCATGAGGGGTTGTATGAATCTCCGTAGGAGTTTGGCTCGGGTTTGAAAGTGTACCACTTATCTCCCGCTCCGTCGGTACGCGTGGATGCGTAGTCCGCAAAAGCTTGTTCGGGGAGTTCCATGCAATCACGAGTGTCGTGGGGACCACTACATAATTCACATGAAGAAGTGATTTTGTTCACTTGGCTTGAAGGTTTAGGAGCTTCGTAGGATTTCATGAGAAACTTGATTTGGTCTTCAAGTTCTATGATCCTACGGTCGGAAGTGCTTGAATTATTCGAAGGCAAGGATATTGCCTTGACCTTTTTATTCAAATCACGGGGATCATT
>LBNU01025334.1:88431-147933 GCA_014162995.1 Artemisia annua
TGAAGGTTTAGGAGCTTCGTAGGATTTCATGAGAAACTTGACTTGGTCTTCAAGTTCTATGATCGTACGGTCGGAAGTGCTTGAATTATTCGAAGGCAAGGATATTGCCTTGACCGTTTTATTCAAATCACGGGGATCATTCCAACTTTCGTTGTCATATAGAGCAAGATCTTCTAGGAGATCCCATGATTGTTCCGCACTTAGATCACGTAGCTTACCACCGGCCGCTTGGTCAATGGTTTTCCTCATGTGGAGATTGATATGGTCATAGAAGATTTGGACTTGGAGCCAAAGTTCTATGCCATGATGAGGGACTTTTTGGAGTAAGTCCTTGAATCGAGTCCATGCCTCGTAGAGGGTTTCGCCTTGGCGTTGTTGGAACGCCAAGATATCATTCCTTAGCTTGGTAGTTCTCCCCGGTAGGAAAAATTGAGCATGGAAACGAGTTGTGAGATCGTCCCAAGAGGTGTATGGATCCTGCGGGAAGTCGCTCAAGCCATTGACTAGCTTGGTCCCGTATATAGAATTGGAAGAGACGCAATCGGGTCGTCTCTCGAGTTGCAACATCAAGGTCTATGGAATCTACGATTTTGAGGAAATCCTTGAGATGTTGGTTTGGATCTTCGGAACGAAGTCCATGGAATGCGCATCCGCTTTGCACCAACCGGATGGTGTCGGATCGCAAGGGAGTGACATTGGCTCCTTGAGTGAGCTCAATGGTGTTTCGATAGCCAAGGTGGCTAGGTCGGGAATACTCTCCTAAGGTGCGGGGTCTAGGAGGTTGGTTTGGTTGTGGTGGGTGGTTTGGTTGAATTGGGTTGTTGGGATCAAGGATGTTACCACCTTCCATGATGGCGGATGGTAAAGATTACGAACAAAAACACGAAGAAAAAGATAGACTAAAGAAATCCTAGAAAAATAAAATAAAAATCTCACTAGAAAGGAATCTAGTGAGTAGACCTAAAGAAATAAAAATTCTACCTAAACAATAACTATTCCCCGGCAGCGGCGCCAAAAACTTGATGCGTGGTTTTGTGACCTTACAACAGGTTTTACCTCTCGAGGGATCTCAAGAGGCTTACAACCCCACCAGGCAGTGTACCTGACCGATGTAGTATAGGATAGTGGTAAGTACGGGGGATTGATCGTTCTCTCACAGGGAATAGTGTTCGTTAGGATAGAAAAGCTACTCTAATAGGTCTAAAGGTGGAAGGAAGATTCTTTTTGTATTTTTATATTTTTTAGAAAGCAAGTAAAATCTCGGTTTTTAGAGGAAGGGCGGAATTAGTTGCTAGTCAACTAACCCAAGTTTACTACTTATGCAAATTAAAATAAAATAAATATCTAAACTATTGTGGTTGTGAAAACAATATGGAGAAAATTGTGTTTACTTAGATTTCATTACTCCCTAACTATCTTTTACCGGTTAATTGATATGTGTGTTACTTGTGTGGATGAAGGGTGTATTCCTAATAACTCATGGAGTGGCATACATATCTCTCCAATTCTATGAGCTCTTATCTCGCCCTATGCCATGCACGGCACAACCATAGGGGTTGTAAACAGTGGCTCATGCGTTAAATACTACCTTAATAGCCTAGTATGCCTCGACTACATGTTTCCCAAGACGTTCAAGCACGTTACCATAAAGGAGGTTGGCCAGTTTTCTTGAGCCTAACATCGATGAAACAATCATCCCAACAAACAACAACACACACCAATTAACCAATAATTAATAGTTAGGTTTCATTAGATCTAAGCAAACACTAGAGAATTTAGCTACTCATGTTAAGCAAAAGACAAGTAAGATAGATAGACAACCAACACATAGACATATTGATTGAATTAAAGTGAAGACTTATCTTGATTAAGCATTTGGGTTCCAAGGGTTGGAAACCCTAAAAATTACAGAAAATTCGTCCTTAGGGTTTTCCCTAAAAGTTCTCCACAAAGTTCCACACTAATGAATGAAAATTTGGAAAATATATATAGAAAATACATTGGGACGGCGTCAGCTTATAAGGCCTGACGCCGTCAGCTCGCCGCCTTTAGGGTTGTCGGATGGCCTAGATCCATTTGGGACGTGGTCAGCATGTAAAACCTTCTGGGCCATCTGTCTTTAACTTAACAAGTGACGGTGTTAAATCCTGAAATCTTTCTGGCCTGTCGTTTGATAATTGAATTCCACTCTTTTGTAATCCTTGCTGACGGCGTCACCTTATAACTCCTGATGCCGTCAGGTTGTAATTTCCAGCTTCTTTGAGACTTTGTCGTTTTCTTCACTTTTATGCTCCAAAAACGTCCAAATATGCATGTTTTCCAGAATTCCTCTCAAAAGTACCTAAAATGACAAAAGGAACGATTTAGGGCAATATTTGATCACATTTATACGAATTAGGGCTTAAATGACCCCCTAAAAGCGTAACACTTTTCGTCTCATCATGCATTTAGGTCTGATAGAGAAATTTGTTCAAAAGCTAGGTTTGCCTCCCAAGTTGATGAGAAACAAGTGCCTTCTATATCTGTCTTTAAGCAAAATCTGCCTCATAAGTCTGTTTCTAGCTTGGTCACACTTCATCAAGATGATTCCCTTTCACCTGCACCCAGCCCCCCTAATATCAATTCTAAATTAGTGTTGATACCAACCATTAATATTGTAGACTCTTATGACCGATATAAGTACAGAGATCTAGAAAGGGCTAGAAAAAGAGCCCTACTGCATAAGGATGGAATCTTAGGATCACGACCTCCTGCTTTAGTGAAGAAATCTACTAAGTCTCGACTGGCTAAGCCTAGGATCTATAGAATGTCATCTTCTATACATAAGAAGCTCAATGTTTCTAGATCTTGCCCAAAGTGGATTCCTACCAGTAGAATTTTTAAGTACATTGGACTTAAGTGGATACCAACTAGTAAGGAGTTTACTAATGGCAATCCCATGGTCAGCCGGAAAACCCCTAAGGGTGTGGATACTATTGTCTCTAACCCATATACATGCAATCAAGTTTGTGATTATGCAGGTTGTTCTTACTCAAGTGGAAGATCTTCTTACTATTTCCACACAAGAAAGCACAAAACATGGAAGCCAAAGATACACAAATCTCCAATGATGGGAGACTTTGCATCACACCCTTGATGCATTTCTTTCTATGACTTCTGAGCTTCTCTTCTCAGGACTCGGACTTTATCTGTTTTTACCTGCTTGATCCTTCCTTCTCTATTTTTTTTGGTTTTTCTTCTTCAGTCAATGCATTCTGATTTTTCAAAATTCAGATCATTGATTGAGGGGGAGAATGGTTGCTTGATTTGCTTTGATTGCTTGATTTGCTTTGATTGCTTCGTTTGTGTATCTTTTTGCTGTTTTCTTGCCCTGTGTATTTGCTTAGTGTAGGTTGTTAAATGTGTGTTTTTCTTTAAGACCTTTTTGTGTGCTATTTTGTGATTCTATTTAGCGGTTTGGTTAGTTGAGGGACTTATTGTGACAGTTTATGTAAGTTTCTTTTACTACTTAAGGGCAGCGGTTTGGTTTTATTTAGCATTTCCACATTTTCTCTCTCTCTCTAAACTTCTCTATATAATTTCTTTCTCTCTCTAAAAGAACCGCGGCTCTCCCTCGTGCATTCTAGTTGCGTTTTTATCCTCTTAGGTGAGTTGTTGGTATGTGTTATATGTTTCACCTTCTGTCGTTTATGATTTCTAATGCATACTTGTCCTCACCGTACGATTTTAGATGATCTTTTAGAGGTTTTAGGGCGTAGAGCTTTTTGGTTGGTTGTTAGAAGCTGTAGGACTGGTTCGTATGATTGAGAATGTATATTGCTTGGTCTTTTTGTTTGTTTTGATATTGGTGTTCTTCGTTGTGTAATATGGATCGTTATTTATTCGATGTTCTTAGTAGCGGTTAGCGTATGTTCTTGATAGCGGTTAGATTAGCAGCGGTTAGATTAGCAGCGGTTAGATTAGCAGCGGTTAGTTTAACAGCGGTTAGTTTAACAGCGGTTAGTTTAGCAGCGGTTAGTTTAGCTGCAGTTAGTTTAACGGCGGTTAATTTAATTGTGGGTTGTTTGTTTAGCGGTTGGTCATCTTAGCATGTTATTATGTTTGCAGTTTGGTTTCCTAATGGTTTCTATGTATCTTGGTGTGTGATCTTGCTTGATACTCTTCTGGTTGGGGTATTGTTGTGTTTATGTGTCTATCTTATGCATGATCTAACCCTCACACCTTCGTTTTGTCTCTTTGTTTGTATCTTTAGTGTGTGCAGGACACAATGATTGATTATTTCAAGGATCCTCAGCCACTCATCTAATTTACCTGTGAAGGGTATGAAGAACTTCCATAATTGTGCTGCTAGTTTTGGGTTTCTCACCCTCAACTGCAGACAACTGATTACCAGGGCTGCCTCCATGGCTGGAACTCTCTGCATAGCCCTGGTTTTTGCCTGGGATTTGGATCCCATTATACCACCACCCCACTTCGTCTTGTACTCTTCATACTTGTCAAGAGTCTTGGTGAATTGGTTAAATGATTGTGACCATATCACAGATCTGTGGACATCCTTATTTGGTGGTAAAGCTCTACTAACACCAAACTGCTTCGGCCTCTTCTCAAACAACGGGTTCACCACATTCTCCGTATTCTTCTTGGTAGCAAACTACTCTGAGATGTATTGCACAAGTGACAGGATGCTGCAGATGGACAATTTTGCACTAGACTCTCTAGTAGTTGTATAACAAGTCTTATCTACCAAGCCTGGAATTTACACCAGCCAATGAACAGATCATGACTTGAGGTTGAACCTTGTATCTCCAAAGGCCTTGTAAAGATGACAACATGCTTCTCCAATGATCGGAATGTTTCTACAATCTGGACTTTTGCTATCACCTTGCTTTATTCATTTGGGTGATGTAATATGACAATGTGATTAACTCTTAATATTTTGTTATGTATGTTATGTTTATATGGTAGTATGTGTCTCTCTATGTGCAAAGTAAAAGGGTGAATTTGCTGCATGATTGATTATACTACTATTCACATGCTCAATCAAATATTGCAAATCTTTTATGCAATTAATGAAAGGGAGAAGGATACACGTACTACCTGATGATTGATGCTTAAAGAATGGTCATTCATCTCTCATCAGACACCTAATGCTCCACTCACTAAGAATAGCTGGGTTTTATGTGGGATGAATACCGCCAAGCTTCAAAGAATGTTGAACATCTAGTTTCTGAAGCTCCCTCTTCGGTTTCTGTTGGCTCTTGGCTCATCTTCTTCCATCTCCATTAAGCAAGATGCACTTGTTTGAAACATTTCTCAGGGTACTCACGAAACCCAATCTCCAGTTATTCTTCAAAGTGTTGATTATGGCTATCATGTTAATGAAGTTGCACATGAATAATGATCCGTCTTCCGGTATTCCTTTCCCAAAACCGGACTCTGAAGAATCCCCTTCTTCACGGATTGTTGTTCCTTCTAAAGTGCACTCGGTTAATCAACCACAAGTATATAAAGTAAAATGTCGGCTAAGAATTTGAGAATGGAACGTATAGTGATCACAGTGCTCACTTGGTATTGTTTATTTGAGATTGAAGTGAAATTTTACGGGTATGTGTACTTAGTATCTTCGGGATCCTTGTTCGAGCTTTTGATCTCTACATTGACGATGATTTGGGTATCTAGTTATTTTTAGTAAAACTTCTCTTCTATTGCCGTAAAATAACTATCACATTCAGTGTCACAACTCACACGAAGTTGTCGATATTCAAGAGGTGATGTACGTCTTATACTTGATGGTTGGATGGTTGAAGAGAATAGAGTACTTAGGGATTCGATGCATGAAGTCTCTACACCGCTCTTTGTCATACAATGGGGCAAGTTTAAGTCACAAAAACAGGGAATTCTACTTCATCTTCAATTTGGGAATACCGGGTTTACTTCACAAAGTGGTCTTAGCAACAGCCGACTTTTCATAAAGGGTGATAAGATAGTCATAAGAGAGTTTTTCTTTGCAATTGATTCTTACTAAATACGTTTATGTCCAAAAGTGTTCTTCTCTCATAATCTTGAGTATAATGTGTTGCCAATTGTGAAGTTTCAAATTCAGCAAGGGAAAAGGAAACATACATCTGAACGCACAACGAGTACACATGATAAGCTGTACACTTCTCAGTCAAGTGACTTCTGAGAAGACAATTGTCACAACTAAGCAATCAGTGTTTTAACTCGTTATCTTGTGTATTATTTTAACAACGGTGGGGAAGCGGTTTCTTGACAACTTGTGATTCGTTACTTCTACTTCCAGCAGAAGGTAATGTGGGAATATTGGGATCGAGAGATGATATTGCTTATCGACATCTTCACAACGTGCTGATTTGTTTTATGATAAAGTGCTTCTGGTTAATGCTTCATGTACACAATGGTGTGCGGATTTTGATAAGATGTAAGAGATAACTGGAATGCACTTGAAAAAATGAAGATGTCAAAAACCATTGAGTAATGTGTACATTGAAGAAGCACAACAAGGTCATGTGATAGAGCTTAAATATTTACTCCAGATTGAACACCACAGAGAAAATCTGTGTTCTATCTTGTTACTTCAGTGTTATCGTTGTTCTTCGGGTTTTTCTTCGGTATTCATTCAATGAGACTGTTTGCGTCACTTCTACTGCATGGAGAAGTGGTCTCACGATGATGATTGTCTGTTTTAAGGAAAACTACCAAAGCTTAACATTGAGTTGGCCAAGATTCGACGATTTGGTGGTGCCTAGTGATTAACTTAGATGTGAGCGCCTAGTGATTTGTTATCAACACGTGCTTGGTGAATTGTTGAGACTTCGATTAGTCTGATTGTAATTTGACGTTGTAAGTTTAATATTTACAACTTGACTTATTATGATCAGATCTATTGTGACTTGACTCGTCACGACTTGACACTTAGTGCAGATTGTGACTTATCCAAGATCTCACTCTAAGTCATAATCGCATATCACATCTTTCGGTTTCTTTTGTTGACTTTAGTAAAATCCCGGGAGAGAATCGATCTCTCGGTTTAAGTCACAAGAGTTGTAAAACTCCACTTAAGATTATTTCATGGCATCTCCAGTTTCAGGAACCTCAAAAGCTTTGGTGGTGAAAGTTTAAGAAGTGGGGATTACTGTTTTCTTCATCGTACCGACTAATTCTCCTTGTTTGATACTCATGTCAACATCTTCTTAATCATTTTAGTAATTGCTCAGGACTCAAGAAAATTCATGAATGAGTTTATCGGGAAAGATAGATTCGAAAACTACCAAGTTGACACAATTATGGGTTATGGAGATTGTGTAGTTGATGACTGTGTAATTTCTAAGAGAATTGGGTGGTGTTGATCTTCTCCAAGGAAAACATGTCACTACCGTGTACACCATCTCTACTTGATTCAGCTAGTCAACTGCGCTAAAGAAAGAAGCATGCCCACAAACCCAATACTGACAATATCTTCATGGGAGTTCTTCCTACCAAGATCTGAAAAGGTTAAAAGCTAAATCGATTGTTGAAATATTTGGTGGTTATGCTTCAGATCATAAGGGATGTCGAATCTACGACATACGAACCCGACAAATCTTGGAAACCATTTACGTCACATTCTATGAGTTGTCTGAGCAAGTGACTTCTGCACACATCAGTGTAGGACCCGTGCTTAAACTTTTGCCTTCTGAACCAATCAGTTTTGTTATTGTACAGTATCCCACTCCAGCATGTACCTTATGTACCATCTACCGATAAGGATTTGGAGATCTTGGCTAATCAAGTGGTTGATGAATGTTTCAAGCCGCCAAGTGGTGATACGCCAGTACCACCAGCCATCGCAGCTCATGTTCCAAACAATCAAAATGGTCCATCTTGTTCTTCTTCAAATGGCTCAAGACACTCCATAAACTAATCATTCATCAACTTCATCATACATACAATCTCCTTCCGTACATCAAGGTAGTGCAGTCGACGAATCATTTGAAGTAAATCCATCTGCTCTACCTGATGTTGCTCCATTCAAAAGACACATTTGCTCCTGAACCTTCTTCAAAAGCTTCTTCTTCAGGAGATCTTAACACAAGCACATCAGTTTCCTACCAACAGCCACATGATCTTCACTATAATGGGAATCCTTCTCAACCGGTGTCCACACAAAGTGATCTGAACACACATGCCTTGTGGTGCTTTCATAATTCCATACTATCCAAAGTCGAGTCTAAAGATGTTAAGATTGTCTTATCAAACGAATGTTGGTTTAATGCGATACATGAAGAAAGACATGAATTCTATCAACTTGAAGTATGGGAATTGACACCATCTCCAGACCGTGCAATGATTATTGCTCTTAGATGGGTCCTTAAAGTGAAATCTGATGAGCATGATGACGTTCTGAACAAAAAGCAAGGGTTGCTGCTAAGGGTTACCAGTGGTGTGGTGGAACTTCATTTCACAAAGACAGAATTTCAGCTGGCAGAACGGTTTCGACTTATTCTCCAATAACTTGGTTTGGAGAGTCTCATGCCAGTATCACTCAAAAGTCTTCAGGAAGGGAATGAGGAGTAATGGATTCGCTTCAAATATCCTTTTATATAATATAAAACCCAGAAAAGAAAAATACAAAAATATAAAACCTATAAAAACCATAAAAAATCAGAAAAACTCTAAAATACCAAAAATAGTTTGTTTCTTAGGCATGTCTTCTGTCATCGTCAGAAGTTTAAAATGTTTTCAAAACATGCCTATATGGTTTGCAGTTACTTCAGACTGTAACCAGCACTTAAAATTATGGTTTGCTAATACTTCAGATAGCAACCTGATTTTCAAAATCCGTGAAACACACGTTACCATGTTTTCAGTGTGTGTGGATTATCCGAAATGTTGTACGCTTCAGTGCAACCTTTCTAGTAAAAGAAGAGAAGTCTTATTTTCCAAAAATCTCTTTCTTCTAAAATTCTTCAAAAGAGATTTTGTGGTGTACAAGGTGGCCATCGGTCTTAAATTTTCTCGTATACGTTACCGCTCTCATTAATGGCTATTAAACGTTAAAATGGAAAAACGGGTCATTAATTGAGGGGGAGCGTATGTGCTCAAAAAGTGTCTCAAAAAATCAGTAAACGTTTAAAACTTTGTCACATGTCTCTCCAAAGCTTTTTCGAAAATCATTTAAATCAATTGGGATCACAAAATCTCAAAAGATTTGAAATTTTATGATTGGGGGAGAGAATGTGATTTAAATATAAAAACTGATTTAAAAGTGATGTTTTTTGTACTCATAAAGAATGTTTGTGGACTTTCAAGAACGCTCCCTTATGTGCTAAAAATTTTAAAGATTTTGGATTTTAATCAAAGCACATATTAAGGGGGAGCAAGTGATTAAATGTGATGTTTTTCGCCCTATAAAGATGGTTTTGGACTCAAAAGATAGCTCCGTATGTGCTAAAATTTTAAAGATTTTGGATTATGATCAAAGCACATACTGAGGGGAAGCAAGTGTTTAAAATGATGAATAAATGATCTCGTATGAATGCTCACCCGTATGTGCCAAAGTTGTAAAAACTTTTCAAATTGATTCAATCAATGTGCACATATTGAGGGGGAGCAAGTGGCTAAGAGTCGTTCGCGGGTTTTTACAAAATCAAGTAGAAACCGTGAATTTATTATGACTCAGAATTGACTCATGAATTGACGAAACACAAACGTTAGTATTCGGAAGGATTTATCCAAGTAGAAAAGTACCGTTTCGAGAACTTCTTATTAGATGCATACTTTGACGGGTCTAACTTCCTTTTCAAGGAATGTTAACAACATCAAGTTAGTTATTAGGGCTAGTATCACCTAAAAGCTGATAATGGATCCCTTTAACTAAGCAACGTAAACGTGTCCCTCGGGTGTATGTCTATTAAGATTCGATCAATTCAAAAAGTGCAACTCACCCCGACATGTGCAAATTTCTTTCTTCCTATGAGCACATGTTAAGAGGGGAGTATTTGAAAATTGATAAAACTCTCAAAGTGTCAACAAAATGTGTTTATTATTCATAAACACTTTGAGAGAATTTTCAATGAATTTGGTTTTGTGATGATTGTGGAAAAATACCAAAAGACCGACCAATTTACTTTTAAAGCACGGAGTTATAAGGATGGTTAGGTTAGGTATATGTTCCCATGATCCACCAGAACCAGAGGGATCTTCCCAGGGAAAATCCAATAGATAGATTAGAAGTCCTTAGGAATGATTGAAAAAAGTAGAAAAGTGAGAAAGGGAAGAGTGCCGACTAAGACTGAGCTAGGACTAGAAAAAACCCAACAAGGTTCTAGTTATGAAGTCTTGGTAAGCACTGAAGGGGTTGAAGAATTAAAAAGAAATGAAATGAGAAAGGGTGAAAAGAAATAGCCCTCCAATTATTCAACCTTAGGGCAGACACGGGGTTCAACTCATATGCTACTGATTGTTACTAAGGTAACATCGGTATTGAAGATTAAGACGTCATGGACCCAGTGACGCACTGCACTAAACCTTCCAGCCACTCAAGTTCTCTCAAAAGAGCTTGTTTCATTCTCACGGGGAACCGATGTAAACTATCGACTTGTCTCTTAGAGCGAGTTGATATTGAAACAGGAGACCCCTCCCTAGTCTCCGAATAGGATAAACAAATGTGCACCTATCGAGTCTAGAGCCAAGAGATGCATCAAAAGATCTCATAGGTACACTTGATACTTATACACTGGTGGTTCAACATTAAGGGCACCAGTTGTAACATTTCGAGTCCTACGCAGATCTTAGCAATCTGCCAAAGAACACTTATGATGGAATATACATAAGTATTTCCCAATGATTGAGTGGAAACTCCGGCCAGGGTCAACATCAAACAGCCCTGACAGCAGGTCACTTCGGTAATCACTTGTTGGTTACGCTTAGTGTGTACGGTGGTGTTCCAAAAGGTCTACAGTCGTAGGGTGATCTCCAGCGACTCACCTAATCATTGGTGTACTTCGGTATGTCAGTGTAAGCCCTTTCGGGGGCATCCGATTAGGAACGGCCTTGGTAAGGATTAGAGAAAGTCTTCACACTATGCTGTTGACTATCTCGAAGTCCAAACTTGTAAGTGTCGGTATGTTTATTACTAACCAAGTTTTATGCAGCTCAACATACCATACTTACCGTGATCACCACCATCACTCAAGTTCCACATGCTCATACCAACATCTAAAAGGAGACGTCAGAACTGTTCAACCGTGAAGATCTACTCAACAAAGATGTATGGGCATGTTGGAAAGGCGTAACCTCTTCAAAGACAAAGAAGTTGACGATTGATGCCGATTGCTGAAAAGATGCAGATTCATCATCTCATGCTTACACTTCAACCTCATAACTCAAGATATCATGATCAAAGAATGGGCTTCGACTATGCTTCCACAACTCTGATAAAGAAGATCATGATCCAGAAAAGTGTAAGCATGACATCACAAAGAAAATCACAACATCAAGAAGAGACACATACACTCAAAGATGACTTGAAGCTAAATATATGGATGAAGAGCGAAGAACAAAGTCAAAAGATCATCATATACATTAAGGAAGTCATCTTCAGTCGTTCATCAATGAAGAATCAACAACTACGAGCTACAAAAGAATCTTCAAAGATCTCAATGCAAGAAATCAAGAATCAAGTTCAACAAGGGTGACCTCTCTTAGGGGGAGATTGTTAGGAATATGATTTTTGTATAAGAAAGATTCGGTCACCCCAGATATGATTAAGCATTGTTTAGCTCTAGATGTTATGTTAGTTAGTTAAATGTAGTTTAGAAGTAGATTAGTTCGCGGAAGAAGGACGGGTCTTTACCCACTGTATACCTGATCCGCAGCCCAAGTGGCACGCCCAAGTGGCAAAACCCATGTACATATAAATACCCTCTCCATCCTTGGAGAGGGTAAGCCTTCTCATTATTCTATTTTCTTCTTTTTGGTTTTCTCTCTAAGGCTTCACTTCTTTCTCTCTCTAACTTTCTCTCTCTAGAATTTCTTTCTTTCCTTCTTATTTACAACGAACCAAACCACAAGTATATTCGTGTTTGTGATGTTAGCTAGTGTTCTACACAGATGCATCTACTGTTAATCATTCAGATTAAGATCCTACAATATTTGTTTATGGAAGAACATTTGTATTTTCTAAAGCTACTCCTACCACTGATGCTCAAGGATTGAGTGTTTCTGAAGCTACTATTGCATACAACCCTACAAAGCTGTCTTCTTCTGAACATCCTTCTACTGCACATCTTGATTCTGCTGATAACATCTTTGATTCTGCTGAAGAAGAGTATGCTACTCTTGTTGATCAAGATCATGGTTCAGATCTTGTGAGTGAAGAAGAATACTTGCACAAGAAAGACTTTTCAAAGAACATGGCGATCTGATGAAGAGTAAGGCCTTGGCTCAGCAAGTACAAGACCAGTTTAATGCAGAAGTTGACAGGGCAAAGACTATGTATGTTTCCACTTTGCCACTTGAAAGGCAGAAGGAATTGGATGCTCAAGTTTCAGACTTTAATGAGGCTGATTGGATGCATATTGGAGCTATGATTGCTTCCAATACTTCACTTGCAAAAAATATGCTAGGGGATAATGTTTCTTCTGATGGCATTATTGCTTTATTGAGAAAGAGGAAAAAGGAAGCAGATAAAAAGAAAGCCAAAGCAAAGAGGGATAGACCTCCTACACAAGCAGAGATGACCAATACCATGAGGTTGGTTGTTAAGAATATGAGTGGAGCTATTTTTAATTCAGGATGGTCTAAGGAAAAGGTTTGGAATATGCCTCATGACAAGCTGGTAAGAGCATATAATCTTATTATGTCTCAGAATCAGAAGAATTCTCCAAAACTAACACTAGAGGAACCACCCTCTAAGAGGTTCAAGTCTGATCATGGTAGTGTACCTGTTGATGAATCTGTTAGTGTACCATCTTTGGTTACTTCTGCTGATCCACCTCTTCCTGCTGAGACATCTCTTCTTGCTGAGTCTTCCAAGTTCAAAGATAAGGGGAAGGTTCCTTTGGTTGCTGAAGGTCCTGTTACTAGACAAAGAACAAAGAGGCAGATTGAGGAAGATAGATTAAGTGCAAAAGTTGTTCAAAGGATGCTTGCAGATGATCAGGCTGAACTTGCCAGGGCTGATGCAGCAAAAGTTAGTCATGTTGCTCAGGAGGCTGTTGATGCTACAAGATCTACTTCTTCTGATGCTTCAACAGATGTTCCTGCTGATGCTTCTACAGTTGTTCCTGATGATACTTCTCTACCTGTTCCTGCTGAAGTTAAACCAGAACCTGATACTGCTGATGTTTCTACTTATACACCTTCACCTTCTACTGTTAGTAGAAAGAAGAGTGTGGCAAGAAAGAGAGGTTCTAAAGGCTTGGTTACACCATTAGCAGATACAGAGTATATTGAGGTTGAGGAAGATGATGGTGAAGATCCTGTGGTCCGTGTCCCTTTGGTTAAGTGGGAGATTACACCTCTTCCTTTGAAAGATCAAGATATAAACATTATTCATAGAGCATATGGGTCAGTTAAACATTTTACGTTTCTTAGTGAAATTTTAACTTTTGTGGATAGACAGGATCTGGTGAATCTTTATAGTTGTGTTACCTCCTACTATAAAAACAAGGAGCCTGCAGGATGTGGCTTATATTTGCAAGGGGACTTGACTGTGTTATTTGATTCCAACCTCACTGTTAGTAAAGGATTCAAGGTTTGGATGGGTCAATCAAGGTGGGAGGTTGCTAACTGGAAATTCTATCCTCTACCTAATGTTAATGTGCTATCAACTGCTGCTGGCAAGATTCTTTACATGTGTGCTAAGATTACCTATCCCATATCTCTTAGAATTTTGCGACAGATGTTGGGGATGAAGCTGCTTGTTCCTACTGATGTGTTTGGGAATGACATGACTTATGCTGATTAGTTAGTCAAAGCCATGAGGCAGAGTCTTTTTTTCAAGAATGTAATGAAAGCCAAGCATGGTACTCAACTTGACACTTCTTTGGGATGATTGTTGTATTATTGTGTTTTTATAGTAAAAAAAAATTAAAAAAAAAAGAAGAAATAACTTTCTTGTATAGTTTTGCCACTCTTTGTTGTATACATGTACATATGTTGGTTCTATGGTTATCAATTCACCATGATGTTGACTGTTCCATCAAATAGTTGGCTAGTCCAAAGGGTACAGCTTTGGTAAAGACACATCAAATCTGTTGATAGCTGTAATGGTTTGCTCAAAACCATAGGGTACTCAACTCACCCATGCTTAATTGCTGAGAGTTGAAATGGTCATCAATTCACCATGGATCTTATTCTTTGAAAATCTAAAGAATTGACTAGCCCATAAGTGTATGGCTTGTGGTAAAGGCAGTGGAAATCCATATTTGGTAATCAATTCACCAAGGTGATTTAATCAACCCAAGAATTGGCTAGTCCTGAGCAAACGGCTATAGGTAAAGACAAGTCAAATCCGTTTATGGCTGTGATGATTTGCCAAAAATCATTAGGGTTTTTCAACACACCAATGATTCATGTTCTGAGTGTTGGACTGGTTACTAGTTCACCAGGGTGGTGCCATGATTCCACCAAAGAATTAGCTATACCAAGAGTGAATAGCTACATGGTAAAGGCTCATAAAATCTATTCTTGATGCTGCTGATTCTGTTGCTGCTTAAAAGATAGGAGTTGATGTGGAATCTTGATCTTCGAAGAGAGTTACTAGTTGCTGCTGATTGTGAGTTAGTTGCTGTTGGTCGTTATTTTGCTGCATACATTTCTCTTTCAATCCTCATATTTTGGTTAGTAGACGATCTATCAAGAATCTTGAACTTAACACGGTCAAATTCAAGATTAGGGGAGGATTGTTGGGAATTCTAGAATCTATTGCTGAGTAATACTGCTGAAAGGATTCTGCGGATAGCTTTGCTGGTTTCTGCTGATAATGTTCCTGCGGATGTTATGATTCTGCGGATATAGTATTCCGTAGAATGTGATAGAAAATATGTTTAGATTATTTTAGGACAAGATAAGTAGAATATCTTTTATTGTCTTAATGTTATTTGTTTCGTGTAAGAAGGGTTAGGGTCTCTTGTAGTATAAAGGGAACCCTTGGCCAATGCATTATGTACGTTTTAGGAAACAATATTAGCTGATAATAAATGATCCATAGAGGATAAAAGCATTATTAGTATTTGTGTTGTGCTTGTATTTGAATTCCGCTATACAGTACAGGTTGAAGAGATTCTCCATTAGTGTGTTTGTGATTACATAAGCATTACTAAGGATCCACGTAGGCTCAAAGATCTATCAAGGTCTTAAGTTTCAACATTTATGAAAGCAAGTAAAATCTCGGGTATTTGGAAGTGTAGGCGGAATTAGTTGCTAGTCAACTAACCCAAATAACTACAATTGCAAATAAAATAAAATAACAAGAAAATTAAATTGGTTGTGAAACTTATATGGAGAAAAGTGTGTTTACTTAGATTTCCTTACTCCATAGCTATCTTTTACCGGTTAATTGGTTTGTTATAATTGTGTGGATGACGGGTTGTATTCCTTTAAACCATTTGTAGGGCCATGTACGATCTTCCCTAACTCTATAAGCTCCTACTTCACTCTATGTCAAGCCGACAATAAGCTCCTAACATAAGATCACTAGAATTCACTTATGCATTAAATATAACCATATAATCGTAGTACACATCCGATTCATGTTTCTTAAGGCGTTCAAGAAAGTTACCGTATACGAGGTTAGCCAGTTTTCTTAATCCTAACATCGGCATCACTCACCCACAACAATCAATAACAAACCATCAACAAATAATCAATAGCTAGGTTTCATTTGATCTAAGCAAACCCAAAAGAAACCTAGCCTAGCATGTTAAAGTAAATACAAGCATAAGATATAATCAAGCAACACATAGACATATTGATTGATTTGAAGGAAGACTTATCTTTAATTAAGCATGAGTGAATCAAGGGTGAAAAACCCTTGAACATACAGCAAAATACGACCTACGGTTTATCCCTAAAGTTATCCCAAAAGTTACACACCTAATGAATGAAAATTAGAAAACTATATATAGATTTTACAATCTGACGGTGTCACGTTATAGCATGTGACGCCGTCACCTCACCGCCAAAACCCTTCTCGAATTGCTCAGATCCATTCTTGATGCCGTCCCCTTCTAATTGGCTCTGGGCCGTCTCTCTTTAGAATAAAACGTGACGGCCTAGGCGTCACAAAGTGTGATGTCGTCATGTGTTAAATCGTCAAAACTCTCTGTGGCGTCTCGTGTAATCTCATATCCACGTCTTTGTCAAAGCGTGACGCCGTCACCTCGTAAAGCGTGACGCCGTCAGGTACAATTTCCAACATGATTTTGGGACTTTGTCGTTTTCTTCACTTTTATACTCCAAAAAACGTCCAAAATACCTTCTTTTCCAGATTTCCTCTCCAAAGTACCTAAAATGACAAAAGGAACGATTTAGGGCAATATTTGATCAAATAATTATCGATTAGGGCTTAAATAATCCCCTAAAAGCGTAACACTTTTCGCCTCATCAGGAAGGGTATCTACATTGGTAGCAAGGAAGAGGAATTTGACAAAGTTTTAAGAACCTATTATCTAAATGATTTACTTCTTGATGCATATGGCGCAGAACCAGTGTATGAGTATGGTTCTTATAGGCAGATTCCTAAGGAGTTGAGAACTCAGATTCTGACCTATCTTAGGAAACAAGATCGCTACTATGAAGCGCTTTTGAGTGATTAGGAGGAGGAGGAGAAGGAAAAGACTGTGAATACCGTTTTACCAAAGTCTGATGATTTCAAACAAAGGATTTCGCATTTTGAAGTTGTGTTTAAGTATCTTAAGGATAAGAAGGACAAGAAAGAAAACGAATTGAAGAAAAGGAAGAAAAGGGGTGATGCGGAAGGTAGCGGTTCTAACTACTAAGCAAGTGTGTGTTTAGATAACTTTTGGGAAATTTGCAATGATTGTGAACTCCTATGATCAATGAAGTTTCGATCTTTATGTTACTAATATGTTTGTGTTTCAATTTTGGATCTTTATTTTTGTGTTTCAACATTCACATGGTACAATGATACAGCTTATGAAGAAACTATTAGGTAGGGGCTGTTTGGCATGAGTGTATACATCATTCCCATTTAACATTTGCAGGTTGACTTTGGAAAGTCAAAATGCAATTGGTACATTGAGAAGTTAATAAACCATATTTGAACACATAAGATCCATTTCATTTATTAAACAATAACCATAATTTTACAAAAGTAACTCACCCTAACCTACATAAACCAAACCCCTCAGGTATTCCCTCACAACAATCTCTATCTTGTTAAGAAGTTTCTCGCGCATTTGAATGGCCATCCTCATCAACGCCCTCGCCTTAAGCTTATCAATAGTATGGAGTCTCCTAAGCTTCTTTGTATTGTCCCTTGCAGTTCTTGTACGTGAATTGTTTCGAAGTCCAGTATAACCTCGCTTCTACGACCGACCCTAGCAATAATCTTTTTAGAATAGTTCTCCAAATCGTGTGACCTCTTTATGTCTAGCAGAATCTCTGTCTGGTAATGGCCAAGAATAATTTATGTTACAACAAAAGAGTGACAGACGGTTGTGAGGTCAATATCAGGCATGTTCATGGTTATATTTTAAGACTGAGTGTTTTGATGGGTGATTTATTAATGTGGTATATAGGAAGTGTGAGGTAGGTAAGGCATAGTTAGTACGCAAAGGTTTTCAGTCATCGTAGTGTAACATTCAGTAGCATTGACAGATGGACTTTATAAGTTTGACCCATTGTACAAAAAATACTCTTTCTAAGGAATGACTAAGTTATCCATTGACCCATTTTAATAGTTTCATCCGAACTCCTCAATACATATAACATGAATAAACAAAGACAGACATATAACATGAATAAACAAAGACATACATATAACATTGTTCAAAAGAAAATAAAGTTAAATATATAGTACAAACTTAGAATCCAAAAGATAGTAAAGTGAAACATATTGTTCAAATATCAGTGGCTAACACATGAAAAACTTAGAGTTGCATTCTCATTATCTGTCTTCTTCTTTTTAGTTGGCCTGTCAACCTGAGGTCTGTGAATGGGTGGTATTATTACTGTTGTAGAATCAATTCATGGCCAGTATTTGTTGCCACAACAGCCATTGATCATGAATGAGTACATACGCACCCATGTTTCTAGTCTGTAAGCAGCATGAACCCACTCTTCAGGTATACCAACTCCCCTTCCATCCTCATTCATGTTTTTTATTGCAGCCACAACATGTTTACATGGTATTCCAGTCAGCTCCCACTTTCGACAACCACACTCCTTCCTATCCATGTTAACAACACACTGATCCACGTTAGGCACAGATGCTTTATATAAAGAAGCTTCAATCCATTCAACAATGCAATCAGTAGCTTCTTTTTTATTGCATCAAACATGGCTTCACAGTAGGAGTAAGTTGTCCAACATTCTTTTCTATTATTTGTTGAACTACCACAATCCTCTTCATCAGGTACTCCCTGATATATTCAAGACAAGTGATGATGGTTCTATCTCTGACATCATTTAGCTGGCTATTTAACACCTCACACATGTTGTTTAAGAGTAGTCCACATAGGGCTTTGCCTGTTAAACAAATCACACATTATATATTACTATATGATCAATTATTAGTATGCTTTTGTTCAGTGCCACTTAATGAATTGCCTGAAAAATGTGATCTGCTCCATTGTTAAGCTGGAATCTTCAGCAACCAATCATAATCTGCAGCATTGTTATTCTTGAGATGATCCATCTCTTTGTTGAATTCAACAACAGTAGTGGCTCTTGCAGCCTTCCAAAGCATGTCCTTGTAAACACCTCCTTTAAAATGTGACTTCATTTCCTCAAGAATATGCTTAACACAAAACCTGTGTTCAGCATTTGGAAACACACTAGCAACGGCTTGTACCAATCTCTGTGAATAGGTAAGGTTAAGGATGGTGTTAAAATTTTATGTGGAAAACTAGAAGGGGGGTTGAATAGTTTACCGTTTAAAAACTTTAAACTTGTTGTATCAAATATCCAATGGTAGCTTGTTCTAATATGAAAGATGTTACTTGTAGTTTGTGACTAGTATAAACTTAAAACATGTTATCACACAAGTATAATCAACAAGTCATAACACAAGCACTCACATATGCAAACATTAAAGTAAAGCAATAAGTAAGAAAAACGCAAACATGTTATCACACAAGTATAATCAACAAGTCATAACACAAGCACTCACATATGCAAACATTAAAGTAAAGCAATAAGTAAGAAAAACGCAAACCGAACACGATGATTTATAGTGGTTCGGTCACAGATCTCCTCTCCACCCTACTCCACTCCCCGAGTACATAACTCGAGAATTACTTCACTAGATCAACAAGTTCCCTTCTCGGTGGAGAAAACCTTACAATCGTCGCATACACTTTATCTGGTAAATCCGCTAAATACCGGGTTCTAGTTCGAGGTAGAACCATCCTTACGTCGCCTACACAATATTTCCGACACTAAGCTAGATGTCGAGTTCTTTTACAAGGGTACAACCACTCCCGCTATGTTTTGTGGCCCAACATAAAAACCTTGTGTTTTATGGCACAAACACATAAACCATCTAATCTAGTTTTGTGATGATACAATGATGTGCGTGGGATTGCGACCACGCAAACAGGTTTATTACTTCTCGAGGGATCTCGAGAAGCTTGCAATCCCACCAGGCAGTGTACCTGATCGGTGTAGTATAGTGTAGTGGCAAGTACGGGGGGATTGATCGTTCTCTCACAGGGAATAGCGTTCGTTAGGATAGAAAGGCTACTCTAATAGGTCTANCATTTAAAAACTTTAAACTTGTTGTATCAAATATCCAATGGTAGCTTGTTCTAATATGAAAGATGTTACTTGTAGTTTGTGACTAGTATAAACTTAAAACATGTTATCACACAAGTATAATCAACAAGTCATAACACAAGCACTCACATATGCAAACATTAAAGTAAAGCAATAAGTAAGAAAAACGCAAACCGAACACGATGATTTATAGTGGTTCGGTCACAGATCTCCTCTCCACCCTACTCCACTCCCCGAGTACATAACTCGAGAATTACTTCACTAGATCAACAAGTTCCCTTCTCGGTGGAGAAAACCTTACAATCGTCGCATACACTTTATCTGGTAAATCCGCTAAATACCGGGTTCTAGTTCGAGGTAGAACCATCCTAACGTCGCCTACACAATATTTCCGACACTAAGCTAGATGTCGAGTTCTTTTACAAGGGTACAACCACTCCCGCTATGTTTTGTGGCCCAACATAAAAACCTTGTGTTTTATGGCACAAACACATAAACCATCTAATCTAGTTTTGTGATGATACAATGATGTGCGTGGGATTGCGACCACGCAAACAGGTTTATTACTTCTCGAGGGATCTCGAGAAGCTTGCAATCCCACCAGGCAGTGTACCTGATCGGTGTAGTATAGTGTAGTGGCAAGTACGGGGGGATTGATCGTTCTCTCACAGGGAATAGCGTTCGTTAGGATAGAAAGGCTACTCTAATAGGTCTAAAGCTGAAGGAAGATTATTTTTGTGTTTTTATATTCTTTAGAAAGCAAGTAAATCTTGGTTTTTGAAGGAGTTGGCGAAATTAGTTGCTAGTCAACTAAGCCCAAATAACTACTATTGCAATAAAAATAAATTAACTAAGACTATTGTGGTTGTGAAAACTTATATGAAGACAAATGTGTTTACTTAGATTTCCTTACTCCCTAACTTTTACCGGTTAATTGGTATGTATATTAATTGCGTGGATGAAGGGTGTATTCCTAATAACTCATGGAGTGGCATACATATCTCTCTAATTCTATGAGCTCTTATCTCCTCCTACAACATGCACTACATAATCATAGTGATTGTAAATAGTGGCTCATGCATTAAATACTACCTTAATAGCCTCGTATGCCTTGGCTACATGTTTCTTAAGACGTTCAAGCACGTTACCATAAAGGAGGTTGGCCAGTTTTCTTAAACCTAACATCGATGGAACAATCATCCAAAACAAATAACAACACACCAATTAACCAATAATCAATAGTTAGGTTTCATTAGATCTAAGCAAACACAAAAAGAATTTAGCCTAGCATGTTAAACAAAAGACAAGAACAAGATAAAATCAAACAACACATAGACATATTGAATGATTAATTGATTACTTATCTTCAATGTAACATGAAAGATCTCAAGGTGAAAAACCTTGAAATAGGCTGCTAAAATCGTCTAAGGTTTATCCCTTAAAAGTTCCACACTAATGAAGGAAAAATAGAAAAGTATATATAGAAAATACACTCTGATGGCGTCAGGTTATAGAGTCTGACGCCGTAAGCTCGCCGCCACTAGGGTTCTCGGATGGCCTAGATCTACTTCTGACGCCGTCACCCTCTAAACTCTTTTGGGCCGTCACTCTTTAATTTATAACCTGACGGCCTACACCAATTAACACCTGACGGCGTCAGGTGTAAATGTTCCAAAATCTTTCTGGCCCGTCAAGTGTAAAGTAGTTTCACTCTTTTGTCAATGTTGGCTGACGGCATCACCTTGTGACTCTGACGCCGTCAGGTAGAAATTCAGCTTCTTTTGAGACTTTGTCGTTTTCTTCACTTTTATGCTCCAAAAACGTCCAAATATGCATGTTTTCCAGAATTCTTCTCAAAAGTACCTAAAATGACAAAAGGAACGATTTAGGGCATTATTTGATCACATTTACTCGAATTAGCGCTTAAATGACCCCCTAAAACGGTAACACTTTTCGTCTCATCAATCTTCTATCAAATCTAACTAAAATCTACACCATGTCTTTCCATATTTTACCAAGATCTTTCCTATGATCTAATTAAGATATATTATTAGATTTTGCTAGACTAGGATGATCCAAGGCATGATGTAATAACACATTTTCATTTTGATTAAAATGTAAACAAAAGTTTGTTTATAAAATGTATTACTTAACTAGTTAATATACTTAACTAGTTAAACATTCTAAATGGTTGGTCAAGGGGTTTGATCATAATGCCACATAACAAACATGTACGAACCTGTGTTGTAGCATACGAGGACTTGAGACGTTGAGAGGTGTTGAATGTATGTTGAGACAAAATGTGATTACAAGTAACTTGTACATTTTATGTTATGTATCAAGTTATACGTTTGTCATCAATCAAAACAAACGAGACTGTATAGATTAAATATCGTAATATTTGCACTAACTATCTCCCCCTTTTTGATGATGACAAAATATATAAATGTCATAGATAGTAAAATGTAAAAAGTTGCTTGTGTCCCGTATTACCTTCTACAATACCTTCTCCGTTTACATCCTTCTCCCCCTTTTTCGAAACAAAAATGGTGTGTCCTTGGAGTTAACTTCATTTATCCCTAAAATTGGCGAGCTTGCATCATCCCTAGTGAAGTTAAGTTTTCTACTCCAATCTCCTATGGTTGTTGCGTCCCTTAGGTTGTTAGCGGATCCATGGATCAAATTTAGTTCCTTAACCTACATCAAGGTTACTGTTGTGCAACATAAAAATTACTCCCTCCATCCCATATTAAGTGTCCACGATGGAATCTTTGGATGTCTCAAATTAAGTGGCCACTTGTACCTTTCAACCAATAAGATGAGACTTTAGTGGGTAAAAATAATATTTGATTGGTGGAGAGTTTAGTTATTGGAGTCTTCTAAAACTTTGTGCATTATTAAAGTGGACACTTAATATGGGACAGAGGGAGTATATAAAAAATGCATGTTGAACTATGTTGACCTATCTCCTTTTTTGTCGAAACACAAAAGTATGTCGAAGAATGATAATAAAGATGAATGTATTCATGCTCCTCCTTGATTTTAGCTCCCCCTTGATCAATACTCCTCGTTGCTAGGGTATCAACGTATATGACACAAGGAGTAAGAAAGCTAGAAAAACAGACATTAATGCATGATTAGATCCCCCTTGATCAATACTCCCTGTTGCTAGAGTACCAATGTATATGATGCATTGTTTAAATGCTTGACGGAAGCTCCCCTAGCTTTAGGGCGTCAATATGAACCTACAAAACAAATATTAGTATAATAGAAGTTTTGTCATAAGACAAGTATATCATTTACACCTAAGTGTATAGACGATGCAACGTGAGTGCTTGATGGAGATTCCTCCTTGTTCGAAGGTATCAATAAGCACCTAAAATAAGAAAATAATAGATGCAAACTTCATCCTTAGATGAGTATATAATTTACAATAGAGTGTATACAATGGTTAACCTACAATGAAAGAGTTAGTGCAATATATTTCATCTCAAAGAAAAATAAGATGTATATATATAAATGACATAAACGACTCAAAGTAGAGAACCATGAAATCAAAGATCTTCTGAGGTGTATTCTTGTAATAAGAATTATAATCAAAAGAAAAACGCGAATATAATATGATAAAATCCTATAAAATAATGCCTAGAAGGAAGATATAAAATGAAGTTGAAATATTAAGAATTAAAGTGAGAGGTGCTAGCGTTAGTGTTGGTTTACTAGAAGGATTCATGTGGTGATAACTCGGTAAATGATTCAATATTGATAAAAGTAATTTTTGCTAATCCACGGTGGTGATGATTAGTGAAATTGATGATGGAAGGTGGTGGTGATAACATAGACAACTATTTAAACAATTAGAAACTCGTATGTATAGCAAATGCTATAACGAATATATAGATTGAACATGTGCACTTATTCAATCTAAAATTCACAACTTAAGGGATAAAGGAATAAGACTTTCGTAATGTTAAGAGAAAAAGAAAATGTGAATGGACATTGATATCAATGACGGATACGGGTTATGATTTGATCGATTTATTATAGATGCTAATGAGAACGAAATACGTTTAGAAAGAATGACCTATACCGAATGACAATGGATGAAAGAGTACTAACATGGTTTATACCTACCGGACCTTCAACGACATTATCATCTACCAAAGATGATGTATCATGCCACAATGTATGTTCGAATGAAATTAAAAGGAAGTGAAGACAATGATTACTTAGGAATATGCAACAATTTGAAATACTAGATACCTATATGAGGATGAAAATGACGTCATAAGATGCGAGAGTCTTGATTAGACTAACGTGTTGAGAATGAGATTTTTGATTAAAATATCGTTTGCACTTACAATGACGTGCATGATATTTGTTGAGGAAGAAAAGGATGAGATCCTATGATGGTGTTCTAGACAATGAAGTTGTGAGATTCAGGTTAAAAGGAAAATCCTAGGCTCGTTAGTTGTGAGAGGTTTCAAGCAAAGGTATATCTACATATTTGGTTTCTCTAATTCTAGTCAATGTCTAAGGAGACTTAATGGTTCTTGTTTAAGAGATTTGTCAAACACATGATGTGTTTTTCACTTGATGAGATATTGGTACAAACTAGTGAGGTGGTTTTGTGAACCGATTTTAACTAAATGGTGTGTACCTATGTGTTGGTATTTTAGGGTGTAAGAAACATGAGTAGATGTTCATTAAATACATTATGACAAAATACAAATATGTGAATGAATTTCTCTCCGCCTCAATCGGTGGACATCCAACATATTGTGTAATGCATCGTATAAAGAATCATAAAGTGTTTAGGAGGTTGAAGGTTAATGAAAGTGATGAGCTTAGTAATGTTTGTGCGGATGTTGGTTAGCATACAAAGAACTTTATCCTTGAAGTCATTTATTTCTTCTCTATCAATGTGAGATGATCGCATGACGAGGCATGTGGTTTTCTCAAAGGAGGTGGAAAGGATTAGAGTATTGTTATGGAGGTGATTTGAAAAGCGGAAGTAATAATGAGATTTGAAAAAAAGTATGTTGGAATATATTGAAATGCAATGCCAAGAATCTAAAACTTAATCCTATATGCTTTAAACTATATGCAAGTGAATGGATCAATGGAAATTGTTGGAGGTATTCAAGGATAGCAAGTCTTTGATAACACATCTATAACCTAAGTGTGAGTTATGACTCGATGTAAATCTTAATCGTCTTGATGGATGACAAGTTAACCAAGAAAGGCAACATATGTGGATGCACAACAATATCTGTAGTCATAAGTTGGACTTGTAATCTATGATATTTTAGCAAACGTTGAGTCTGAATTAGTTAGGCAGTTTTCGATTTTCAAATCAAGCAAATGAATGAGCAAAGGACAAAAGAATGCAGTGAGTGTGTGTAATGATCACAAATACTTAGTGGTTCAAGGATTGCAAGGAACACATTTCTGGATTCCTTCCTTTAAGGAGAAAGGTATCTTGGATCATTTTGTGAAATTTTAAAGTATTAATATAGATGATTATCCTATAGGTGCAACTGAGATGTCATGATCCTAATATAAGTAAATATTAGTGAGAAGAATCCTAGTGATGAAAGTGAGTGATCTTGAGTGAGGGATTTAAATGAAAATTTAAAAGGCATGCTACAGGACTGGCGGAACCAAAAAACTAAACGGGCAGAACCCACAATTTGGTTCCACCCAATCCGTTGGGTCAAATTTGGCAGAGCCAAATTGAAACACGGACGGAACCCAGAGATTGGTTTCATCCAAACCGTACTTTACTGTCCTCGTTTTGCAATGAAAATTTTTGAGTACCTTAACCTTATTCTAACTCCATAAAAGTTGTAAAAACACATGTAACTAACCAAGTTACTTTGAGAAACCACAATAATACAAGTAAAACACACACGTACCGTTCAAGATCAAGCAAGCGTTAATATTCCCACTTATGGAAGTGAAAACATGAGAAAATGATATCATTAGGATGTTATCAACCTGCAATTGTTCGTTAGTTCACATAATATGTTCATAATCAAGTTATTATCCTAAGAAAAGACAAATCCATAAATTATCATTGTTTAAACCACATTGTTCCAAACACCTTTTTCAAAGATACTATATATTTAGATAATCATTGAAGTTAGTGACACATTTTAACACTTGAACTATTAGGCGAGAGTTTGTATAAAACAACATTTTTCAATGTACATGACTAGTTTTACTTAGTTCTCATTCCTAAGTGAATTATGCATGATATTAATAAAGAAAGTTATCTAAGTCTATGAGTAATGCAAAAACAAATTTCAACTTGGTGCACAAAATCTAGCAAAAGTCCTATTATGTATAAACATGAAATTGACAAACAAGAAAATGAATATCATTGACAAGATACACTTATGTATCACAAATAAGCAAGTGCAATCACAACTTACAATAAGCAAACAACATGTATGCAAACAACCAAAACAAGTTGTCATACAACATAGCATAAAAAGAAAGATACTTTTAGTAACTTTGCCTTTAAATATGACGATGTATGCCAAGCTTGATTAGTTTTCTTTACATATATAAATATCACCAAATTCTTTAGTTTCAAAAGAAATTATATCCCTGTTCAAAGGATTTCAACTTAAATTGCTTAACTTAAAGGTTTGAGTTTCTATGTCAAAACGAAACTTAATATTTTGAACACGCTGTAGTATTTGGTTTATTCTACTCAGTTCAAATTAGATTTAGGTCATGAGATTATTTTTAAATGAAAGTAGACTTAATTCCCTTTAAAATGATAGGTGACACGACTCCTACGGACCTACAGTCAATTAGTTATGAATTCTTGAAGTTTATAAAATTTTGGACTGTGCAGCCAAGGAACCTTTCTCCAAATGTGACGGAACCCTTTATTTGGTTCCGTGTGATCCGGTGAAAAAATATCGTAGAATGCTAAGAACATGTATTTTCGCATAGCGAAATGTGTAGGACTTACTAGATTTGTTAGTAAACATATAATACACCTATTTTAATATCATTTCTTCTTATGTGACTTATCTAATCATTTACGGAGGTGATTATTCAACTAAATTTATAGTTATCCCAAACGCTCCTTTTAAAATCGTATTTTTTGTAAATTATCTCTAAGCACATAATTTGACACATACAAATTTTAAGAAATCTTTTATTTTATTTTTCAATGACACCTTCAAGCTTGTATACAAGGTAACATTTAACAACAAAATTTCTAAGTATAATTAGCAAAACATTTTTCATATTATATTCCGCTTCAATGGTAATTTGATACATGGATCGTACTTCATTTTAAAAACCATTTGTTTTGAGAATAAGAGCTACGAGGCTCTGATAGCAATTATGGAAAACTAGAAGGGGGGTCAAATAGTTTACCGTTTAAAAACTTTAAACTTATTGTATCAAATATCCAATGTTAGCTTGTTCTAATATGAAAGATGTTACTTGTAGTTTGCGACTAGTATAAACTTAAAACATGTTATCACGCAAGTATAATCAACAAGTCACAACACAAGCAATCACTGATCTCCTCTCCGCCCTACTCCACTCCCCGAGTACTCAACTCGAGAGTTACTTCACTAGATCAACAAGCTCCCTTCTCGGCGGAGAAAACCTTACAATTGCCGCTTACACTTTATCCGGTACAAAGCTAAATACCAGGTTCTTGTTCGAGGTAGAACCATCCTAACATCGCCAATAGAATATTTCCGACACTAAGCTAGATGTCGAGTTCTTTTACAAGGGTACAACCACTCCCGCTATGTTTTGTGGCCCAACATAAGAACTTTGTGTTTTGTGGCACAAACACATAAACCATCTAATCTGGTTTTGTGATGATACAATGATGTTTACAATGATGATCCATGACATAAATGTCTAATGGATATCAATGACTAATCTAAATGAACTTCCATTGATAGGAAGCCTTCAATGGATGAAGATCACAAGTTCCCTAAGCTTGTTGTAATAGATCTTCATATATGTATGCTTGTGGTGGATGATGACTCAGGGTCCTTGAGCTTGCTTCACAGGATCATTTAGGGAGTATGCTTACAACATAATGATAGTTAGAAGCATTATGATCATGATAATGAGGGTGATTAATGTATGTTACTATTGATCTAAATGTATGAAAACATATTAGAGAGAATGTGTGTTCAAGTGGTTAAGCAACAACTAAGTTTAACATGCTATTTATAGACCCACAGTGAACCACGGATTGGACGGAAACAAAATGAGTGTTCTGTCCTTGTACCATTTTGGTTCCGTGGATACCTGACAGAAAATCTCCAAAATCTTCTATCAAATCTAACCAAAATCTACACCATATCTTTCCATATTTTACCAAGATCTTTCCTATGATCCAATCAAGATATAGATTTTGCTAGACTAGGATGATCCAAGGCATGATGTAATAACACATTTTCATTTTGATTAAAATGTAAACAAAAGTTTGTTTATAAAATGTATTACTTAACTAGTTAATATACTTAACTAGTTAAACATTCTAAATGGTTGGTCAAGGGGTTTGATCATAATGCCACATAACAAACATGTACGAACCTGTGTTGTAGCATACGAGGACTTGAGACATTGAGAGGTGTTGAATGTATGCTGAGACAAAATGTGATTACAAGTAACTTGTACATTTTACGTTACGTATCAAGTTATACGTTTGTCATCAGTTAAAACAAACGAGACTGTATAGATTAAATATCGTAATATTTGTACTAAAACTTTACATGTTCTCATTGTGCATAAAATACATGATTAATTATACAATAGAAATGTGCACCTTTTGCCTATCAGAAATGAAAGTGAACTTGCAGTTATACCAAGATCTTCTCCTAGTAGTTTCAAAAACCAACACCAAGTTGCCTTATTTAGTGCATCAACTACAGCATATGCTACTGGATAAATCCCATTGTTTGCATCAATCCCAACTTTTGTTAGTAATTGACCTGGAAAAGGACCTGATATGGAGAATCCATCTAATCCTAAGAATTCTCTGGCACAAGCTTTGAAACCTTGTTTCAAAGCTCCCAAACTCACATACACCCTTTTTAAAGTTCTTGTTGAACTCTCTGGATTTGGTTCTAGCTGTACATAAATTCTAACCGTAGTGCGGATATTTTGATTAACCAACTCTTGGGCATACTCTCTAAGCAGTACGTGCATAATGTTTCGTAAAAACAAGTATACCTGATTGATGTTCACAGTCTTTATTGCATAGCAAATCATACTTACTTATAGGAACATCTTCAATTAGCTCATCATCATCATCAATCACTTCATCATCCAATTATAACAAATCCTCTGAATCACTCCCGCCATTCTTTTCTTCTGTTTCATTATCCAATTATTGTAAGTCCATAACATTAACAATAAATACACCTTTAAAAAAAACAAAAACATTGTTCAAGTAAATAGGAAAAAGCACTGTGTTCTTACCGTATCGTTCAAAGGCACGGACGATCGATGTAATTTAATCAGAACTATACGTTAATTAGAATTGTATCTGAATAGGTGTTCGGGTTAATTTGGTAAAGTGTTGGCGGCAACAACGAGGGTTGTATCTGAAGATAAAGGGGTATATTAGTCATTTCATGCGATAATACCCTTGACTAACAGAAAAGCTAATGTGCGTCAGCAAAAAAACACTCTCGGTGGCTATTTTGCACTTATCCGTAACATTAGTGGCAAATTTACACGCTTTTATGTCTCAGTGGTTTGTTTGCGATTTCGTGATACTTTAGGGACCATTTTTGCACTTTACCCTTAAAAATAACAGCTTCGACCTTTGAAAGTAACAGTTTTTACTATATTGTATAATCATAGTCAACAAATTAATATATATAAAATACAAAGAAAAATAATAAAAAAACTTTTTTAAATGTTTTTATACATGCGTTAACTCTGAAATTTGGGACAGTCTTGTAACGGGGCCTTACTTTTATCAAACGTGAACTTATGTAAGACTGATGAGGCGAAAAGTGTACCGCTTTTCGGGGGTCATTTAAGCCCTAAATCGTATTTATTTGATCAAATATTGCCCTAAATCGTTCCTTTTAGAATTTTAGGTACTTTGGAGAGAAATTCTGGAAAAGGAAGCATTTTGAACGTTTTTGGAGCATAAAAGTGAAGAATTCGACCAAGTGCCAAATTCTGCTGGAATAGTACCTCTAACGGCGTCAAGCTTGGACGTGACGCCGTCAAACCTTGATAAGCCGGAATGTTTTTTTGGGAGTTTAAAGGGGGACGGCGTCAAGAAGGCCATCAAGAAACCCTAACCACGGCGAGGTGACGGCGTCAAGGTTAAAGCGAGACGCCGTCAGATCTGATTTTCTATATATATTCTCATAATTTTTAGTCATTAGTGTGGACCTTGTGGGGAACTTTTTAGGGATAAACCCTAGATGAATTTTAGCAGCTTTTTCAAGGTTTTTCACCTTGAGATCTTCCATGTGACATTGAAGATAAGTAATCAATTAATCATTCAATATGTCTATGTGTTTTTTGATTCTATCTTCTTCTTGTCTTTCGTTTAACATGCTAGGCTAGGTTTTCCTTGTGTTTCTTAGATCTAATGAAACCTAATTATTGATTATTGATTGATGGTGTATTATTAATTATATTGGATGAATGTTTATCGATGTTAGGCTTAAGAAAACTGGTAGACTTCCAATTGGTAACATGCTTGAACGTCTTAAGAAAAATAAACCAAAGTGTACTAAGGTTATTTAATTGTATTTAATGCATGAGCGAATTCTAGTGATCCCATGTTAGGAGCTTCTTAGCCGGCTCGACATAGGAGTGAAGTAGGAGCTTAGAGAGTTGGGGAAGTCCGTACACACCCCCACGACCGGTATTAAGGAATACAATCCGTCATCCACGCAATTAATACATACTAATCAATCAGTAAAAGATAGTTAGGGAGTAAGGAAATCTAGGTAAACACACTTCTCACCATATAGTTTTCACAAACATTTATTTTCTTGTTATTTTATTTTATTTGCAATTGTAGTTATTTGGGTTAGTTAACTAGCAACTAATTCCACCCACTCCTTCAAACCCGAGATTTTTACTTGCTTTCTAAAAAAATATAAAAATACAAAAAGAATCTTCCCTCACCCTTAGAGTAGTTTTTCAATCCTAACGACACTATTCCCCAAGAGAACGATCAATCCCCCGGTACTTGCCACTACACTATACTACATCGGTCAGGTACACTGCCTGGTGGGGATTGCAAGCTTCTCAAGATCCCTTGAGAAGTAAAACCTTTTTGCAAGGGTGGAATCTCACGCATCAAATTTTTTGGCGCCGCTGCCGGGGAATAATTATTGTTTAGGTTGAATTTTTATTTTATTAGGTCTACTCGCTAGATTCCTTTCTAGTGATATTTTTATTTTATTTTTCTAGGTTTTTCTTTAGTCTATCTTATTTCTTTGTTTTTTTGTTCGTAACCATTACCATCCGCCAAATGGAAGGTGGTAATATCCTTGATCCCAACAACCCACCGCAACAAAACCATCCCCAACCAAACCAACCTCCTAGAGCCCGCACCTTAGGAGAGTATTCCTGACCTGGCCACCATGGCTATCGAAACACCATTGAGCTCACCAAATGAGCCAATGTGTCTCCCTTGCGATCCGACACCATCCGGTTGGTGCAAAGCGGATGTGCATTCCATGGACTTCGTTCCGAAGATCCAAATCAACACCTCAAGGACTTCCTTAAGATCGTAGATTCCATAGACCTTGATGTTGACACTCGAGAGACTACCCGATTACGTCTCTTCCAATTCTCTCTGCGAGACCATGCTAGTCAATGGCGGCGTCTACCCGCAGGATCCATCACCTCTTGGGATGATCTCACAACTCGCTTCCTAGCTCAATTTTTCCCACTGGAAAGAATCACAAAGCTAACGAATGATATCTTGGCGTTCCAACAACGCCAAGGCGAAACCCTCTACGAGGCATGGACTCGATTCAAGAACTTACTCCAAAAAGTCCCTCATCATGGCATAGACCTTTGGCTCCAAGTCCAAATCTTCTATGACCATATCAATCTCCCCACGAGACAAACCATTGACCAAGCGGCCGGTGGTAAGCTACGTGATCTAAGTGCGGAACAATCATGGGATCTCCTCGAAGATCTTACTCTTTATGACAACGAAAGTTGGAATGATCCCCGTGATTTCAATAAAACGGTCAAGGCAATATCTTTGCCTTCGAACAATTCAAGCACTTCCGACCGTAGGATTATAGAACTTGAAGACCAAGTCAAGTTTCTTATGAAATCCTACGAGGCTCCTAAACCTTCAAGCCAAGTGAACAAAATCACTTCTTCGTGCGAATTATGTAGTGGTCCCCACGACACTCGTGATTGCATGAAACTCCCAGAACAAGATTTTGCGGACTATGCATCCTCGCGTACGACGCAGCGGAAGACAAGTGGTACACTTTCAAACCCGAGCCAAACCCTTATGGTGATTCCTACAACCCATCTTGGAAAAATCACCCAAACCTTAGGTGGAAGCCAAACCAAAACGCGCCCCAAAACAATTCTTCCAACCCACCTAATCGGTTTCTACCCAACGGTTCAAGCTCGAACCGTACCTTCAACAACAATCCTTCCAACAACTATGGTAGTACCAATAACTTTGAAGGATTGATGTCCAAATTCATGGCATCTCAAGAAGCTCGTATATCCATGTTAGAATCCGATTTCAAACAAAGGCAAAGCAAGATGACCAATAAAATCGACGCCTTGTTGAAAATTTTCAATGACCGAGAGATGGGAGCCCTCCCGAGCGACACGGTCAAGAACCCAAAACTAAACGTTAACTTCATTTCTTCGGTTTCGTCCCCTAGTTCTTCCCCGCAATACTATTCGGTCAACGCCATGAGCACGTGTTTCAAACAAACCCAAATCCCTCAAAAAGACCATGAGAATAAGATATCCAACACTAAATTAGTCAACAACATAGTTGAAACACCTCCCACTCAAGACCTTGACGATGAATTCAAGGAGCTCCACCTTGAACGTTAGGTTATTGATGTGTTAGAGCGAGCCCCCTACTATAACACCCTCTTAGAAACATATGAGAAGAAGCTCAAGTTAGGTGACAATAGGACCGCCTTCGTTCGAAACAAGCTACCTAAGAAATTAGACGACCCGGGCCTATTTGTCCTAACGTGCAAGATCGGTAATTCGGAGGCTTACGACACATTAGCTGATCTTGGATCAAGCCTTAACTTACTTTCACTACCTCTGTACACCGCCCTCAAACTAGGAAAGCTAGAAGAAACCGAGGTGATTATAGGTTTAGCGGATGGAAGTGTAGCATACCCGGTAGGAGTAGTAAAGGATGTGGTAGTTCACATAGGGAGGTTGACAATTCTAGCCGATTTCCACGTCCTCGACATGATTAGCAAACCTACATGCCCCTTTTTTATAGGAAGAGGATTTCTAGCCACTGCAAGTGCTATGATTGATTGTAAGGAATCTAAGATAGCGGTAGGAGAAGGAGAAACTTGGTCGGTATATGATGTTAAGAAACATGCCTATCACACCCTTGAGGAATCAACCGATGTTAATAGGAGGCCCTCTAGATACGGACCATGGTTAGAAGGAGACTTCATAGGACCCCAACGCCCATTCTACCTAGAAGCCGAATTTGTGAACCGAACAAAAACGGTAGAACAACTTTTGGCTAGGGATACCGAGTTAGACCCCTTTGAAGATCCCCTAGTTTTTCGAAAGATGACTGACTTCCTAGGAGTTTTGTCAATTAACTTAGCCATGAATAAGTGGAAAAGCGAAGGCGATAAACATAAATGGAATTTGGAAAAGCCACTTAAGGAAGGAGATGGATCATGGCATATAAAGATGACTCTATATGATCCGGATGGAGAGAAGTTTAAGAGGTCATATTTCATCAAACGCACCAATAGGACACTTCCAACCAAAATCAACCCTAAGGATGTCGATTAGGAACTCACCTACGTAGGGTAGAGTGACTTTAAGTCTAGATACAAGACTCGTTAAGAAAGAAAAGCGCTTCTTGGGAGGCAACCCAAGCTTTGTGTGTTTATTTGTTTGTTTGTTTGATTTTATTTGCTTCCGTATGTATGTTTTATTTTTATGGTTATTGATTCATGCTTCAAACTAAATTGTGAAAATGCTTTATTTTGTTTTTAACTTCGTCTTAACTACATACAAAGGTATTTTGCAAAAGATAAGTGTAAGGGAAATCTAAATCGGTTTATAAGAACAAATGAACATAAATCATAACAATATTAAATTAACATACATATTAGTATGTATGTTTTATTTTTATGGTTATTGATTCATGCTTTAAACTAAATTGTTAAAATGCTTTATTTTGTTTTTAACTTCGTCTTAACTACATACAAAGGTATTTTGCAAAAGATAAGTGTAAGGGAAATCTAAATCAGTTTATAAGAACAAATGAACATGAATCATAACAATATTAAATTAACATAAATATTAGTAATTGTTTGAGTCAAATGCTTGTATCGAGTCATAATAATATTTTGCAGGATTTCCAGGAATTAAGAATTGAGTTTTTCCAGAAATTTTCCGGAAACTTAACATGAAAAATCTATCAGATCACTTCTGACGGCGTCAAGCCCCAGGCTGACGGCGTCAAGCTCAGTTTTCTGGAATTTTTGAAAGTTTTGTTTTTCTTCTGGAATCATAAAATGCTTTATAAAATCTCTAACTTATAAACTCCAGGAATTTGCAAAATATTCATTCCACAAGCATTATATCCCTATACAGATTTATCCCGCCGATGTTATGCAGGTTTTCGCGTTTGTTTTCTCAGGTTTAACAGGTTATTTGGACAAGAAGATGATTTATATTTCGGAAGGGAAGCTTTGAGCGTTCATTTTCTTGGAAGAAGATCTAACCATGTTACCACTTTATCCACCGAGCAAATCAGGGGAGTATTTGATTTCATTCTTTTACCTTATTTACTTTTACATCTTGTTATTTGAACATTGGGGACAATGTTCATCTTAAGTATAAGGGGGGGGGGTAAATTATGATACCTTAGCAAAAGCAATTACGCTTGATTTTTATTTTGTTTAATGGTAGATGTGTAATAAAACTGAGAGAAATACCTGTTAGGGCAATTTTAGTGCCAATTTTAAATTTTTTTACAACATTTAGGAGTGAAACTTTGGTCTTAATGAGCGTCTCATTGATAGGAGTTATATGACTAGCACAAAACCGTACCACTAAAAAAAAATTTCTACCCCAAATATGTGAGGTTCGCCCCTAGAATTCGTAGGAAAAGCGTTTATGCTATGATGTGTATAACGGTAGCACATAGATTCTAGAACTTGCGTTAGGACCATCCCAAATCCACAAGTGAGACTACATTCGTGTAGTTAGATTTACTACATGATAAGAGGCATTAGGATTAACCCATTATTTTACACCTGTGTTTTGTTATAATTACTTTGGCCACATTGGTCAAGTAATTCTCCCACACCTTAGCGTTGTACCCATTTTTGGTACACGATACCCCTAGTACACCCTCCAGAGCCTATTTTTTTATTTCTAACTTTAAGCATTATACTTAAAGGAAGAATTTGTTACACCCCACTTAAATGTACACCCAAATCGCCTTAGCCTACCTTGTATGCACTCACCATTAGTGCATTATTGTGAAAACATTTGTTTAAACCCTTAGTTAATTATCTAATTGATTACATGGTTGCTAAGTCGAGTCATATCCTTGTACATATTGTTTTGGGACGATTGGGACTCATGGGTAAAGTACTAGTGTAATGGAGTAATGGGGAAGAACAACATTATTACCCCTATATGTGCTAAATATTTTAAAAATACTCCAAGTGTTTCGATTATCTTAATTCGAGTCATTAGATTAGTTATTTGTTAAGTATGTAAAAGTTCAAGTGTAAGGGGAGAACCGAGGCCCCTTTGATGTATTGCTTTGGATGGTAGGGCAAGAGTGTATGAAAAAAAATCGAAAAATCAAAAAAAAGAAAAAAGAAAAATGAGAAAAAGAAAAGTAGAAAAAACATACGGACTACCATCCCTTTTTATTCTAAGTTTATTTTATGTTATTGTTATTTTTGTTTGATTAGTGTAAGTCGAGTCTAGTCTTGTCTTAGCAACGCCATATTGTACATGTAGTTAATCAAGATCTTTAACTCGCCACCAGTAAAATATCCCTTATCCAACTAAACCGTGTTTATCATATCCCTACACCTCATTACAACCCTTTTGTAAAGTCCTCTTTGATAGTTTATCTTAGGTGCTTACGCCTAGTGGAGAAGGTTTTCGATCCTTTCCCAAGCCTATGGAAATCTATTTGCTATGACAGGTAGTGAGAGATATTATTCATTTTCATTTATGAGATATAATTCTATGACACCTGAGAGATGTGAGTATCTAAACACTGCTTGTGAGGTGCTAGTATGTAATCTTCGTGCTTATATGATTGAAGTGGAATGATTATTTGTTGTAACTACTATTATATTAGTGTTAAATAACCCCTAACTTGTATTTTGATTAGAACAAAAGCGCATTTGCTTGAGGACAAGCAAATCTCAAGTGTAAGGGTATTAGATGAGGCGAAAAGTGTACCGCTTTTCGGGGGTCATTTAAGCCCTAAATCATATTTATTTGATCAAATATTGCCCTAAATCGTTCCTTTTGGCATTTTAGGTACTTTGGAGAAAAATTATGGAAAAGGAAGCATTTTGGACGTTTTTAGAACATAAAAGTGAAGAATTCGACCAAGTACCAAATTCAGCTGGAATAGTACCTCTGACGGCGTCAAGCTTGGACGTGACGCCGTCAGACCTTGATAAGCCAGAATGTTTTTTGGGAGTTTAAAGGGGGACGGCGTCAAGAAGGCCATCAAGAAACCCTAACCATGGTGAGGTGACGGCGTCAAGGTTAAAATGAGACACCATCAGATCTGATTTTCTGTATATATTCTCATAATTTTTAGTCATTAGTGTGGAACTTGTGGAAAACTTTTTAGGGATAAACCCTAGATGAATTTTAGCAGCTTTTTCAAGGTTTTTCACCTTGAGATCTTCCATGTTACATTGAAGATAAGTAATCAATTAATCATTCAATATGTCTATGTGTTGTTTGATTCTATCTTGTTCTTGTCTTTCGTTTAACATGCTAGGCTACTTTTCCTTGTGTTTGCTTAGATCTAATGAAACCTAATTATTGATTATTGATTGAATGGTGTATTATTAATTGTATTGGATGAATGTTTATCGATGTTAGGCTTAAGAAAACTGGTAGACTTCCAATTGGTAACATGCTTGAACGTCTTAAGAAACATGCACCAAGGTGTACTAAGGTTATTTGATTGTATTTAATGCATGAGCGAATTCTAGCGATCCCATGTTAAGAGCTTCTTAGCCGGCTCGGCATAGGAGTGAAGTAGGAGCTTATAGAGTTGGGAAATCCGTACACACCCCCACGACCGGTATTAAGGAATACAATCCGTCATCCACGCAATTAATACACACTAATCAATCGGTAAAAGATAGTTAGGGAGTAAGGAAAACTAAGTAAACACACTTCTCTCCTTATAGTTTTCACAAACATTTATTTTCTTGTTATTTTATTTTATTTGCAATTGTAGTTATTTGGGTTAGTTAACTAGCAGCTAATTCCGCCCACTCCTTCAAACCCGAGATTTTTACTTGCTTTCTAAAAACATATAAATATACAAAAAGAATCTTCCCTCACCCTTAGACCTATTAGAGTAGTTTTTCAATTCTAACGACACTATTCCCCTAGAGAACGATCAATCCCCCGGTACTTTCCACTACACTATACTACATCGGTCAGGTACACTACCTAGTGGGGATTGCAAGCTTCTCAAGATCCCTTGAGAAGTAAAACCTTTTTGCGAGGGTGCAATCTCATGCGTCAAAGACATTTGACTTGAAAATGTAATGTATTTAAAGCGGATTTTCCAAATCTGTTCTCTATATCTTTGTGTTGTGATTCCTATTTCGTAGCACCCAAAACATGTACGATTCCGCGAAACCTTATTTTGGGGGTATTACACATTTGGACAGGCTATTAATAAAAGGCTTAAAAATTCAAATTCACCCATAACATATAATGGAAATACTTGTATTAATTTTGCTATTATATCAATACAAAGTTCCTGGTTCGTATTACATCAGGCCTATTGTATGTGTGATCGATTTGGGTGTTGTGTGGTCTGGTATATGATAGGAGAGGAAGAGAGGAAGTTAGGGTTCATTGAGCCCTATGATCATTACATGATAAGGTGCATTACCCTATGCCATTCTTATTGTGATTGTACTATGGTGATGCTGATGATTATAGATCGTTTGGGTGTGATCTGATCATGTACGTCTTCATGTTTACCATGTTTTGGATCTGGTCATTACGTTAGCATATTCGATCTTCATAGTAGGGTTTCATCACCCTTTGTTCATTGCATGGTACCCTTACGCATGCTATTAGTGATGTGTTATTGATGTTATTTGGCTGTTTGAAGGGGATCATGACATGTAAGTTGCAGGTTTGCTGCATGGTTGTTACGTTTTATTGATGCTACTGGTTGGATGATTACGGGGTTCTTTCACCTTGTTGATGTGGTTCATGTTTATTCACATCTTATGGGCGTAGCGTTTGGATAAAATGTATGTTGTCTTGGAGTACCTTTGATCCTTTTCTTGGCAGATTTCTTCATCTTAATGGGATAATTGGTACACTTAGTGGAAGTTGGGGATTAACCCATATGTTTTTTGGGGTATCTACATGATACATGGAAGTTAAGTTTGTGGGGACTTATTCAAAACCCATACACATGAGGCCATGTACTTTTGGATTATATGATTCTATCTTGGTATGGCGATTGTGGTGGATGTGTTTGTGGTGTCTGCTACTACAAACAGTCTTTTTGTTGAAGATCGCTTGGAACCTTCTATCAAGAATGGTTCTTCGAGAGATTTCATGGTTCAAGGACGCAAGAAGAAATAGTTTTATCTCATATCATTTATTTTTGTGTTTCTTGCTTGTTAGGTTGCTTTGCTTAGCATGTTTGTTTGGTCAGTTGCACATGTTGTGCATGTTAGGTGGTAAGTTTTTATTATGTAAGTTATATGAATGGGGTGTCATTCTTATATTCGAGTCTGTAAGTGTCCTAAGGGACTGAGGTGAGGGATATCACCCTCACCCTATTGTACCTCAACGTTTTTTGGAGTAATGAATTTTGCCAGGGTGAATAAACCCTTTTACCCAAAAAAAGTCTATATTAAATTAAAGATAGTAACAGGCCATTTAACTTTAAGTAATAGGTCGTTTCAAATTTCAAATGCAAAAAGTAACATGCCTGAAATTAAATAGTCCATTTTGAGCCCGTTTATAAGCAACAAGCTATTTACACCACCATTTGAAATAACTTTTCACTTTGTCTTAGGGGGTGTTTGGCTAAGCATATTTAATGGGCTTATGAGCTTATGAGCTTATTAGCTTATATAAGCTCATAAGCTCAAATCAAATGTTTGGCTAAGCTTATTTAAGTGGGCTTATAAGCTTATTTATGGGGGTCTTGATAAGCCACAAAAATGAGGCTTTTTATGAGGTACCTGGCTTATATAAGTCTTTAACATATGAATGTACATTTTTAACCTCATCTCCTCCATTCCACCTCAAGTTTCTGTCATCAAAAACTGATCTCATCGAATCTCATCTCAATAAAACTCATCTTTTCTCAGTCATCATCTATCATCATCAATTATAATCAAAACCGAAACATATGAACAAACCACAGTGATCTAATATCACAAACACAAATAGAACCGAACTAGATATATTTAATTGCAGCTCACTCCGAATCAAGAAATCTTTTTGAAGGCTTCAAGATCCTTGAGGGGTCTCGGGTAGGTATGATGTTGGTTTCGTTAATTGTTTGTGTTTTGGGTATAACAAATTTGTTATCCCTCTATCTTGATCAGTTTCGTATATAATAAATATGGGTTTATTTATGGGTCGATGATGATTGTTTTTCGTGTGATAGACCTTCAAAGGTCGGACATATCACTAAATAATCATGAAAAAAAAATCTGAGATTATTTGATAGACCTTCGTTTGCAGACATTCCTTGAAATGTTACATCGTACTGGTTGCCAGGGCATTTACAGGCTTGCAGCCATGGTACATGTGCCTTTGGATCATCCTGATCTGATCTGTGTTGTTTTAGTTACTAGGATGATGATGATTTTTCCTCCTCCCCCACCTCATCACGCCCATCAAAATACTTTAACAATGTCCTTTTTAGTCATTTACCAATATAAGCCAACATAGGCCAAACTAAACACTTTTGAGCTTATGAGCTTATTAACCATGAGCTAATCCAAACACTAACATGGGCTTATAAGCTTAGCTTATATAAGTCGTAAGCCAATAAGCCTAAGCCCACTAAATAAGCTTAGCCAAACAAGCCCTTAACTCCCTAGCCATCTAGATTTAATACAGATTAAAAGATATCTTTCTGGAAATTAAATACAGTTTTCAAACTACAAGTCCATTTATAAGTAACAGTCGATTTACACAAGTTGAAACGGTTTTATAATGTTTTCTTTAATACCATAATCACCATCTGTTACTCCCTCTACGGTTTTATAATGTTGTAACCTTCAGCCGCTGGTCACTACCTCACCACCACCACCCTCTGGTGCCACCACGTGTCCGAGGTTTCAGTGTCTTTGGGTGGTCCCGGTTTGACTGGTGGTTTTTAGTGTGTTTGGTGGTAATTATGGTGTTTTGAGTTTTATTTGTGTGGTTTTCAACCGGGTCTGGCAAGTTCCTTGTTTGGTGTTATTAACAAAATAAGATTAGCAGCCTTGTGGTTCATTTTTAGGAGAAAAAACAAGCAAAGGTCTGTTTTTTGTTTCGTTCAATTGGTAAAAGAAAGAAACGGGCATGTGTTTTATTTTTTGATTTGTGCAAATAACAAGAAAAACACTGCTCATATGTATTTGTGATTCGATTATAAGATTAAAAGGAAAAAGATTGTTGCTTGGTAGAGTATTTGGTGGCTGAGTAGTAAAATATTGGTGAAAGAGGCGGATGTGTGTGTAGGTTAGGATTATCTAAATGAGAAATATTAGGTTTTGTGTCTTATATAGTTTTCAAAGATTGGGGTGGGTTAATCGTGGGCTGACATAAGATAAAAGGTTGTGTTGGACTATTAAGTATGGTTGTGATAAACTCTGTCTACTATCTGAGTTGGAGTTGTGATAAAAATGGGCTATTTGTTTGTTTTAATCCAAAAGTTATGGACTTTTGGATGGGCCGAAAGTTGGTTATGTCATGAAATTTATTAGTGGTTTTGTTATGATAGACAAATCCCTTTCAAGTTATTGTGTGCTTAATAATGTGGTTAATGCGCCCCTTTATCTTACTTTTGATGATGCTAAGTTTGTAAATGGGCATGACCTTGTTGTCGATGGTGGTTTTATCTCATAAAGGTATCAAGTTTAGTGTACCATATATAGAAGGTTGAGTACAACAAGAAATTGAAATAGTATTATGATATCTTACCATTTTGATCTTAATAAAGTAAAGCTAATTTGTTTATGAACACTCCTCCAGCAATGGGTCATCTGACAACAAACAAAAAGCCACAAAGTTTAACTTCATATTATAGGATTGCAGTCAAATGTGCAATGTATACTGCAAAATATGTTAAAGTACAGAAAAATAGATACTTCGTATTACAAAATAGGTCAAGCTACTAAACAGGGAGGATTGTTGTTCACTTGGACATTAATCTTTATATATTAGTAGAGATTATATATTGTTGTATTATGCAAGATTGATTTTACCATATTTTATCATGTTACAGTTAATAACATCACATTATTATGTAACCATATCATATCTTTTATATAATAAAAATTACATCATTTCGGAGTGTTTTTGTAAAACCCTTCTCACTGAAAAAAAATTAGACCAATAGGAGAGCTCAATTTTGCCACGTAGACGAAATCGAGCAATATGATCGGTCATTAGAAAGTCAAAATTAAAATGATTTTGGTAAAACTTAATAAATTGGGTGGAGAAATTTGGTCAGCAAAAAAATTGCATAGAAATATAGGTGTCAAATTTATGAAAACAAAAACTTAAAAAAAGATGAAGTAATTAATAAAACTTTAGTGGTTGAATTTTACATAAAATATATGGAGCTAAGTGAGCTAAGTGTAAAATTGCTAGTTTCCATATTTTTTAATCACTTTAGAAAAAACACAAACAACCCCTTACACTTTATACCCCTTATACTTTAGGGGGGAGGGAGTGGTTGAGGCACCACACCACCTTCACTCACTCCCAACCAATCCCCTTATGCCACATCATCCACCCATTTTTCCCTTCACTCACTCAAAAAAAGGGCGGCGGCGGTGTTCTAGTGCCACAAGGGATCCCATCTCAAAAAACTAGCCCAAACTTTCAAAAAAGAAAGCAACGGTCAAAAAAAAATCCTTCTCGTGCCACAAACTTTTAGACACAAAGGCCTTCCCGTGCCACAAGCAATACCCGGCGGCGGTGTTCTAGTGCCACAAAGGATCACTCATCCACCTTCCCGTGACCACTCCCACCCCCTTATAATATGAACTTTGTTTAAAATGTCATGAGTAGGGCCCGTTTGGTTCGGCGGAATCCTAAGGATTCTGATGGAATTGGAATTCAATTCCATTCCATAATGTGTTTGGTTGACAAGTTTAAAGAATTTGGAATCTGAATTCCATTCCTCACTGTGTTTGGTTGGAAACGGAATGGAATGAAATTCCTTCAAAATCTCATATATATGGAATTCAACATTTCATGGCATATATGAGAGGATTGTTTACAATTCTAGAATTATTATTATTATTATTATTATTATTATTATTATTATTATTATTATTATTATTATTATTATTATTATTATTATTATTATTATTATTATTATTATTATTATTATTATTATTATTTATAGATTACTTTTTTAATTATACCTTAAAAAATACAATTTTATTTTATATAAAAACACTATTTATTTAGTATATTAGTTTCAGACTTTCATGTATTTAAATTACAAAATTTTGTAAATATGCGAATTAGTTTTAATATTGTTAGTTGTAGACTTTCATCAAATAGAATATTTTTTTAAATAAGGACTTATGTTATTCTATTTAAAAGTTTAATTTATACGTACACGGGTTTGAATATTAAATACGGCTAAATTATTAGTAACGGGAATATAAATATCAAGTGGTAAGCACGAGTTACTGTGATATGAAAAATAAATATACACGATTCTACTTATAACAACGACTCATGAAATTGTTATTTAAAATATATATATGAATATCGATACAAACATTTTAAAAACCTTACGAAACGTATTTTAACTTCATTAACGCTCATTATGTGCTACCAAACTCGCACATTTTGTATAACATGATATCAATAGTTAAAGTTAAACAATAACATCAACATCAATCTTAGCATATATCACTAACAAACATGTCATGAAAGTCAAGTATCATCATGTGATTTTGCTTGAATAATAAAACATAATTTTTAATCCAAAAGTATTCTCCTAAAATAATTGGTAGATTATAACATATATACATATTATTTTTTATTTTTAGTCCACCAAGTAAAACCAAATGAAAATTGTTAAGCGATTCATTTTTTAATCGATAATAATACATAATCAAAACAAAATTTCAAAAACCTTATGCGTGCACAGGTATTATAACTAGTTATATTAACAAAGTAACAATTCAAGCTATGTCTATGTATTACTCTCTCCCGACCACTTCTCTAAACTGCAAAAGATGTTGTATTGGTTTAGATGAATGATGTCGGTAAAGTTTTTAATGTTTTCAATGTTTTTTGGTCATTTATGGTTTCAAAAATAGTGCTTGTTGATACAAAAGTTGGGCGTTCCTCGTCTTGAGTACCAATTCGGTTGTAATACTTGAGACCTGCGTATTAAGAAAACAAAAAAGACACCATTAGGCTTATCGTGGGATTGTCTCCCACGATTATCCTCCGGCGTGAGAGTAAGTAATCGGTTTTAGGGTTTGTAGAAGAGTTAGGGTTGTGATATCGTATCTTTAATGAGAGTCGTGATGCCCTATATATATACATACGAAACCTTATCGGTTTCGTGTTCCTCACTCTTTGGCGTGTCCGCCTAAGTCGGTTATATGATATATATCCCATAAATAAGAGATATTCAATAGCAAAACCATAAATATCTTTGGGTTTGGGCCTTCGTGAGCCCAAACCGTCATCATAATAGCCCACGCATGATGGGCTTAAGTATTAGTGATGTCCAATATTCGGGTTCATGACCCGAATATAGACTACACGTCATCATGTTCCCCCAGTCTAGTATGCGCACGGTGAAACCGCGGATGCTAGACTATTAATCACAGCGAAAAATGCGCTCGCCTACGTGGCGGATAAGTTCAAACATTTCCCGCCCAACGGGATATTCGGTGAATCTAGTCCAAATAAGTCCAAAAGATCTACCTCGAGAAATATGTGAAAGTGCAAAAGGTGTTGTACCCTGTGAGTTCTCAGCCACACGATGAAGGTTAGTGGAGTCCACGTGTCAATCATCTATGGTGGCAGTAACCCTATATAAACCACCTCCCCCCTTTTACTGTGATTATCACAGTAACAATTCACACATTTCTCCATTGATAAACCTTTGAAACTACTATCAAAAAAGCAATAACCCGTTAGGTAATCAGCGCGTGCGCTTATTAGAACAATGGTGCTTCAATTGACTGATATTCCGTTTAATATGACCGAGGATGAACTGCACCAGTTCACCTCGGATTATTATATTCCCCTCGCTCTGCATCCGGAAGTTCCGGACGCGGATGCGTCTATAGCGGACTTCCCCGAAGGGAAGGTGGGAGTATACACGCGGTTCTTTGAATTCGCGAACCAGCGTGTGCCCATGTCGCTATTTCTGTGCGATATTCTAAGTTTCTATCGCCTTCACATTTCCCAGCTGCACTGCATAGGTGCAGCAAAAATAATTAATTTCGAGGTGAATTGTCGCCTATTGGCTGTCATCCCAACAATTAACCTATTCCGTGCGTTTTACCACACGTCGTGGTCAAACGGGTGGGTTTCCTTTGCAAAGCGCGCGGGGCCTTTGCAGTGTTACACGGAGAAGTTGGACGCCCTTAGGAATTGGAGGGAAAAATTCTTTTGGATTGATAAGGCCTTTTCCCGTGGGAATTTGAGTTTTAAACTCAAAGGTCCTTACCGAAGGATGAGCGCCCCCTCTCTGGCTCATATAGCGCGGCGGATGCGGATGATATAAATGCCAACCGCATCCCCATTAGTGCGTACCCTGAAGTGTTCCTGGTGCATATGGGCATTAGTCATAACTACTTCCAACCGGAGACGGAAGTGCCAACATTCTTGGACGAGGATGGTCGGGGTGGGTGCTTGTCCTTCACTCTTTTCTGTCTCGTTATTGTAAGCGCTCTTTTCCCTCTTTAAGTTATGTAACTTGTTAGCTGTTTGTTTGTTTGTTGCGCAGAGATTGACTTGTTCAGTGTCGTGCAGCTGGAGAAGCCTAAGCTGGTGACAGTGGGAGTGCGCCCACTGAGAGAAAGTGAGACGCCAATCATGGCAGCCACCGCTGGGCGCACTATGGAGATTGCGCACGAGGAGCCTGAGGATTCTCCTTCCGTGGCGCTACAAGTCACGCTGGTGCAGAGTGTTCCCCATGCTATGGAACAATCTCCGGAAGCCGCAGAGTCACACCATGGTTCATCAAATAGTGCGAGGATCTTCGTGGTAGACAGCGAAGAAGGGGAGGAGGGGAGCCAGCCACTGAAACATAAGAGAGCATCTTCTGGTGGTTATGGCGCGAGCTCGTCCAAGAGGCCGCGCCCTCAGGACACAACTGAAACCCCGCTTCCTAAGTAAGTTTCCATTAGCTTTGAATAAGTTTCCTTTATCTTTTTTGAAATTGAAATAACTCTTAACTATTTCCTTGTGTGCGCAGTGTTGAAGCTGCTGATCCATCGGAGGAAGATATGTCCGCCACTAAAGTGGAGAAAGATGTTACCAAGTCTCCTCCCCCCGTGTAAGTAACATAATTCGCGTATACTTAGAACTTCTTGATTTTCCTCTATCCATATGCTGTATTGATTCTCTAGAGTAACATCTATCTTGTTTTGTTGCTCAGTGTGGAGCAGACTAAGCCAACTGAGGATGCTGTCTTCGTTGAAGAACCTGCGCAGAAGAGTGTAGATGCAGAGCCCAAGGCGTTAGGGCAGCTGATGAAGGAGTTAGAGCTGGTCACTGCGCACCAAGCCACACTGATTGCTCAGGTGAAAACGAGCTATTTCGGTGAGAGTAGCCGTTCTGCGCAGAAGGAGGAAGAAATCTCCTTATTGAAGGCGCAGTTGGCCAGCGCCCAAACTGAGTTGACCAACACCCGAGATGAGCTGGATCGCTCCGATGCGTATGCGCGGAAGCTTGCTGATGAGAAGATGCTGCTCTGGGCGCAAGTGAGCCAAGGACAATCTGCTTTCGAGCAGTATAAGTCCACTTGTCTTTGGGCAGTGAAGTACATGGAGCAAAATAAGTCTAAGCTCTTCTCTCAGCTAGATGGGTTTCGAGAGACTGTGGAGACTGCGCTGGGGAGACAGTAGGAGAAGATGCGCAAGCTGAGCATAGAGTATGATGAGGAGCTTTACCCTCATTTAGTATCCTCCATTGCCGAGCGCAGGTAGTTTCGGATTCCCTGTCTTCTTTTAATTCAATGTTTGTGAATTTGTAGTCTTATGTTGTACTTGTAGGTGGCTAATCAGTCACGGCCTTCGCCTGGCTGCGTTGAGCAAGCTGGAGTCTCAGGAAGTTGTGGGGACATTTGGGAAGGTTATCCAGTGCGCCTTAGCACGTGACAAGGCATTGGCTGTAGAGACGCTTGATGAGAGCAAGCTGTTGACGGTGCCCCCCTCTAAGGTGCCTGGTTACAAGGCTGACTCTTACGCAGAGCTTGTTGCTGCAATGGAAGAGATGAAGCTGATTGAGCTACCTCTTATTGCGCAGCTGGAGCGTGACCAGGATTATCCTATCGGCTTCATCATGCATGGGTTAATTTTGGCGAAGCATCTGGTGGAAGGCGTGGAGGCTCAACCAGATTACTACTTGAAGCCTGATGTGTCGCAACTGCAGGTGCCCGTATTTTCTCAGCCTCGCGACATTTTGAACCCATTTGCTATTGAGAGGGAGGTCCCGCTGCAGAAATCCTTAGATGCCCATGCTTCTAGACTTGCCAAGAAGAAGGGCGTAAAGGGGAAGGCCATTCTGTGTGGCGTCGGCGCAGCTCATCTCCCAAGGTCCGATGGGGTGCCCGTTAGCGTGCCAACGGTTGCTCCCAGCGATGCTGAGCTGTTGAAGAAGCTTGGGGATGCCAAAGATGCTGCAGGCCATAGTAGCAGCTCCCAGCTTAGGCGGTCTAGTTTTTAGGCTTGTTTAGTGTTTTTTGCTTCGCAATAGATGAACAATTTTGTATGTATAAATGCGTAGTTTATAATGAGAAGGAGTTCATTTGTATATTTGCACTTAGCTTTTTTGAATTGCATAAGGAATCGTACTGAAAAAAGAGATTATAGAATCTATAATCACTTATAATTGTATTTGAACTTGTTGTTCTTTGTTCATATTTTGTATGGGAATGTAGTTATGATATTGTACTAAGCTATGTATCTTTGCATCAAGATGTCTAAGAATCAAAAACGTACTCAAAATAAAATCATAATCGTGTATGAAGTTCATAAATTAAATATCATAGTCGTGTATGAAATTTGTAACTTAGAAAAAATCACAATCGTATATGAAATTTTACAAGTGTATGCAGCGTGCTGCGAATATTATTTTAAGGAATCAAGAGTCTTGGTTCCTAAGTTGTTAAACGCGCACAGTGTGCAATATTTGCGCATCCGTCGTGGGGTGCACAATGAACTTAAGCCAACGTCTTGAGCGTAAGGTGTTTAACAAGGATGCGTGTTCTGATGTTGATGGGTTTGCAACCCTCTTACTCAACGAGTTATTTAGTAGGTTTACTCATCCTTTTACCATCGTAGGTATTTATAAGTGCATGCACGCCATGTAGGCGAAAGGTAATGTAACCAACACATTGAAACATAAATAGTATTTAAATAACAATGTAAAGAAAATGTATCGCAGAGTTAGCTAGAAACCGCGAATTTGAATTAATACTTGCAATTTTTTGTAAAAAATAAAGAAAGTTACTTGTCGAAATAAAGAACAAGAACAGAAATACATGGATATTTATTGGGCACTTACTGAAGTGCGGAGGTGTCCATGTGTGGGGCCGTAGCCCTTCCTAAAGATAGCATCTCTTGAGATTGCAGATGTTCCATGTGCGTTGTAGCTCCTGGCCATCTTTGTCATGCAGCTTGTATGCGCCCTTCCCTAGTGCTTCAATGACCTCATAGGGTCCTTCCCACTTTTGTCCAAGCTTTCCTGTATCTTCTGCGTGGCTTGCGTCGTTTGCGTGGTATACAAAGTCGCCTGGTCTGAATGAAGTGCTTCGTACTTTAGCGTCGTAGTATCCCTTCATCTTTGACTTGGCTTTTGCTTCACGTATAGCTGCGCGTTCGCGCCTTTCTTCCAATAGATCCAGGTCTATACGCCTTTCATCATCATTGGTTGCCACATTAACTTCCGCAATACGAATAGTTGGCATCACAATTTCAGCTGGTATAACAGCTTATGTCCCATAGACAAGAGAGAAAGGGGTGTCCCCATTGCTAACTTTGATTGTTGTGCGGTGCACCCACAATACATGCGACAATTCATCCACCCATCTTCCTTTGTGGATATCTAGACGCGCCTTAATTCCTTCCCCCAGGCTACGGTTTGCGCGTTCAACTGGCCCATTGGTTTGTGGGTGTTTGACTGACGCGAAGTGTTGTGTTATGTTTATCTGTGCGCACCAGTCTTTGAATGGGTTATCACGGAATTGTTTTCCGTTATGTGAGATGATCTTCCCAGGTAATCCAAAGCGGCATACTATGTTGTCCCAAATGAATCGTTTTACTTGATTACCTGTTATTGTTGTCACTGCTTTTGCCTCAATCCACTTAGTAAAGTAATCTATTGCCACAATAAGGAATTTCAATCCTCCTGCTGCAACAGGAAAGGGGCCAACAATGTCGATACCTCACTTGTAGAATGGCCATGGCGAAGTGATAGGTGTTAGCTCTTGTTGTGGTTGGTGTGGGATAGGCCTGTGTACCTGGCAGTCGCTACACTTCCTTTTCATATCACGCGCATCGCGGTGCATAGTGGGCCAGTAGTATCCTGACCGCAAGGCTCGTGCTACAATAGACCGTGTTCCTGCGTGCATACTGCATGAACCGGCGTGGATCTCTCGGAGTACGTAATCTGCTTGAAGAGGTCCAATGCACCTAAGCCATGGCTATAGGAATGAGCGCATGTATAAGATGCCATCTCTGAGTTCGAAACGCTGCGATGTGCGCCATATGCGTCGAGCCTCCTTCTGCTCTTGGGGGAGCATGCCTTTGCTGATGAAGTCCATGATAGGAGTAATCCATGTAGGGCCTTGCTCTTCTATCACCGTAGAGACTTCCATTTCTAAGACGGATTTGTCTTTGAGAATCTCCACCAATACCTGTTTTGACTGGTGAGCAAAGCTTGTAGATGCAATCTTACTCAGCGCATCTGCTTTCTTGTTTTCCCCTCTAGGAACTTGTTTGATTGTGAACCTATCAACTCCTTGGATTAATGATTTCGTCTTTTCGAGGTATTGGATCATGTTATCTTCTTTAGCCACGTATTCACCCGTTACGTGGTTGGCTACTAGTCGGGAATCCACATTTGCTTCTAGGTTGCATACACCCATTCGAGTTGCAATGCGCAGTCCGGCAATTAGGGCTTCGTATTTTGCCTCATTGTTTGTGGCTGTAAATTCAAAACGTAGTGCATAGGTGAATTCCATTCCTTCTGGGTTAGTAAGGATAAGGCCTGCGCCTGAACCGTCTACACATGAGGATCCATCCGTGAATAGAATCCATGGTTCTTGTAGTTCCATCTTGGGTTGTGAAGGTGCATCATCGGTATCCGGTTTCTCGATGATGAAGTCTGCTAGGACCTGCCCTTTAACCGCAGTGCGTGGCCTATAGGAGATGTTATGCTCGCCTAGCAATACACTCCACTTTTGCAATCGCCCAGATGCATCAGGTTTGGAAATGACTTGCTTGATAGGTTGGTCTGTGATCACCACTATAGGATGCGCTTGGAAGTACCTGCGCAGTCTTTTGGCTGCAAATACTAATGCCAAGACCAATTTTTCCATTGGACTGTAGTTAATCTCCGTTTTCTTAAGCACTTTTTCACGAAATATACCGGTGTTTGTACCGAATTCCTATCCGTCAGTAGCACTGCGTTGACTGCTCCATGAGTCGCGGATAAGTACCTGATCAACTCCTCCCCTGGTCGGGGTGCTACTAGCTTGGGAAGCTCCGCTATATGCAGTTTAAGCTGTGTAAAAGCTTCTTCCGCTTCCGTGGTCCACCGAAAATCTCCCTTTTTTGTACACTTCTTGAGTGTTTTAAAGAGTGGGAGTGATTTATCCGCTGACTTGGACAGGAATCTGTTTAAACCGGCTAGTTTCCCATTCAGAGACTGAACTTCTTTCAACGTGCGTGGCGAAGGAAGTTGGATGACTGCCTCTGTTTTTTCTGGGCATGGTTTAATGCCATCTGGTTCTATCAAGTATCCTAGGAACATGCCTTCTGTAGCGCTAAAAGTGCACTTGTTAGGATTTAACTTCATGTTGATCTTCCGTAGTGTCCTGAATGTTTCTTCAATGTCGCGCACTACTTCGTCTTCAGTATGGCTTTTGATGACAAGGTCATCTACATAGACTTCTAGGTTGCGGCCCACTTGCTTTTCAAATGCATTGTCTACCAAGCGCTGGTAAGTGGCGCCCGCATTCTTTAGTCCAAAAGGCATCTTCGTATAATAATAGACACCTTGGCTCGTGTGGAAAGCTTTCTTTTCCTCATCTTCCTTAGCCATTTGGATTTGGTGGTACCCTTTATATGCGTCCAAGAAACATTTAAAGGGGTATCCGCATAAAGATTCCACCTTCCAGTCTATCTCTGGTAGTGGATAGCAGTCTTGTGGACATGCTTTGTTGAGATCAGTGAAGTCCACACACATCCGCCAACTACCATCGCTATTTTTGAGCATCACTGGGTTTGAAAGCCAATCATGATAGTAGACTTCTCGCATGATACCCGCGTCCACCAGCTTATGCACTTCCTCTAAAATGGCTTTTGCGCGCTCTGGAGCCTGGCCGCGCTTTTTCTGCCTCACTGATGGATATCCTTGTCGGATTTGAAACTTGTGTTCCGAGATTGACCGTGTCACACCAATCATGTGCTTTAGTTCCCATGCGAAGATATCCAGGTTCTTTTGCAGGAGTGTGCATACGGCTGCTCTGCCTTTATCAGACAACGATCCCTCGAGCGATACCTGTTGCTTTGGGTAATCAGGATGAATTGCTACTTTCAGGTTTGGTATTTTGGTTGCGCTCTGTTCTGGAGTGTGTGTAGTTTCACATGTAACCGTGTTATGTTGGGTTTTGATGTAACTCTACTTCTGTGTGCTACACTGCTGCTAGTCAGTCAAGTCTACTGCTAGTGTAAAATCTCTACTGCCAGACAAGACTGCTGCTGAGACTCTACTGCTGGAAGTATACTGCTAAGACTCTGCTGCTTATGTGATAAGTTTATGTACGAATGTTTGTATTTATAGAATAGATTTTGTGTAATATTCTATAATGTTAGAATATCTTAGTCTTGGGTAGGAAGTTGATGTAAGCCTGTAGGGTTCCTTGGTGTATAAAAGGAGATCCTAGGGTTAGACTAGAGTACGTATTATTCTAGCATTGTATTCACTTCAAGGTTGCAAAACCCTAGCACTATTCAGGGTGCTCGTATTCAATATATTGAAGTGTTTAAGTTGTGATATTATTGTGTTTGTGTTCCTCTTAAGTTAATCAGTATATTCCGCGTATTGATTAAGTTTGTTACAAGTCAGCTTCTATACATTATTTTCTTGGTTTATCTAAGATAGTAATTCTAGATCTATTGCTCAACTGGGATCAACAAGTGGTATCAGAGCCAGGGGAGCTTGTTACCTAGGGATTGTTCAAGGTTTTACTGTTGAAAAGATGCTGATTTGATGACAAGGTATAATTGTTAATTTTTTGTGATCGGATCATGCTGTTTGGTTTTTGTACATCACGACAAGGATCAGAGGTAATAATTATGCGTCCAAATCAGGTTTAATATTTACCTTGTACGGATTAATTGGTGTTGGATTCTAGTATTTAAAATTATTTTCGCTTAGCTAATAAAGTGGATCTTATATGTGACGAGATTGGTCCAATTAATTCTCAAAGCAAGCTAAGTATATCAGTACAAGGTTTAATCTTCTCACGTGGGGTTCGAGTATATTGGTATTATTATTAACGTGGGGCAACTTCTTATTCAGGATTGGTGAATTTGCACATGGTGGTCTTCAAGATAAATTTTTGGTCGATTATAATATTCGGTTAGTGGATCAAGTTTTGGTGGATATTATATCATGTTTGATGTTTGGGTTTGAGAATAAAGTTACTGGAACGACATGGCTCATTCGACTTGTGGAATTTGCTTTGATCGTTGAGTCTATTTCATTGGTTGAGAAAGTTGTATCATCTGATCGATGCAATTTATTGAAGGTGTAAAAGATTTGTCGTCTTGCGCATGGTGTTGTCTTTGGTAAGTGAATATTAACCTCATAATGAGAATTAATTATTCCTTGAATTGATCTGTCGTTTTTATTAATTATTCTCGTATTCAAGATAATGGGTCAGTTCATTAATGGAATTTATTTACAGTAAAGCTGCAACTTGAAGATCCTTGATGATATGCATGGCTTAAGGGGAAGTTCGTTTATCTTTCATACATAGTAACTTCAGGGGATGTTCGTGCTTAATTGGTTTTGTCATTATCAACTAGGGGAAGATTGTTGGGAATTATATTTGAGTTGATAAGACAAAACATATGAAAGATGAAGGACTTAAGAAGTCAAAAGAAGAATTCTTCAATTAATGAAGAATGAAACATAAGGGACTTGCTTGGTAAAGAAGTTTTTATTTATTAGTCCCTCGTAGTCTTTTGTAACCCTAATCCTCTAGTATATAAAGAGGACAAGGGACATAGATTTAGTGTGTGTGTCAAGATGTAGACGTCTAAAAGAGTTCGTTGTGTTCTAGGCATCAAGTTCCTACAACGGATGCCTAGGTTTTGTATTAGAGATGATAATGAAAAACCTTGTTGTCAATAACATATGAAGTTTACTTATTCCGCTGCGTATCAATTCATATTTTTCTATGTTATTGTTTAACCCTATTGCTCTAAACGATTCATGAAGTAATTCTAAACTCCACAATTGGTATCAGAGCTTGTGATCTATAAGCTGTGATCAAGAAGAACTCAAACATTCTCTCAAGTTCTATCTGTTAATACATCTGCAGCCATGGGTGATGAAACTCATTTGGTTACTGCCTCCAAGGTTCCTATGCTGAAGCAAGGTGAGTATGACATTTGGAACATGAGAATAAGGCAATACATCCGGATGATTGACTACAAGATGTGGGATGCTATTGTCAAAGGTACTCAAACTTCAGTGACTGTTGATGGCCAGGTAGTTGGAATCAAGGGAAAGGAAGCTGATGATCTCAAGAAATTGGAGATAAAAGCTCATAGTATTCTCATGATGGGAATACCTAATGAATTTCAACTTGACTTTGAAACCATTGAGACTGCTAAGGAGCTTATGGAAGCTGTAGAAACAAGATTTGGTGGTAATGATGCCACTAAGAAGGTTAAGAAGAATGCTTTAAAGCATCAATTTGAGAACTTCACTTCTACCAGTGGAGAAAATCTTGATGGTACTTACAACAGACTCCAAAAGCTTGTAAGTCATTTAAAGCTTGTTGGATACATTGTCCCTCAAGAAGATATAAATCTCAAATTTATTAGAAGCCTTTCACCTGAATGGAGCATGCATACTGTTGTGTGGAGAAACAAAGCTGATTTTGATTCAATGAGCTTGGATGATCTATACAACAACTTGAAGGCTTATGAATCTGAGTTGAAGGCTGCATCTGATTCGTCTACTTCATCATCAGCAGCTCAAAATATTGCTTTTGTTTCTACCAAAGGCAATACTTCATCAGAGAGTCACTCTGCTGCTTATGGAGTCTCTACTGTTAGCACTAGTATCTCTGCTGCTGGTTCTAATAACTTGGACACTGCAAGTGATGCTGCTCTTTGTGCATTCTTGGCTGATCTCACCACAACTACTCAAGTTCTAAACCAAGATGCTGATCACATTGATTCTGATGATCTGGAAGAAATTGATATGAAGTGGCAAATGGCTATGCTGACTTTAAGGGCAAGAAAGTTCTTGAAAAGAACTGGAAGGCAACTTAAGTATAATCCACAGGGAAACATGGGTTTTGACAAGTCAAAGATGGAGTGCTTCAACTGCAATAGGAAAGGACATTTTGCCAGAGAATGCAGAGCTCCCAAGAAGAATGTTGACACAACCAAGAAGGCTGCAGAAGAGTCAAAGCCATCTACTGCTTTGGTGTCTTGTGATGGTTTGGGAGATTATGACTGGAGTGACTTGGCACAAGAAGAACCAAACCATGGTCTACTTGCAGTGACAACTACAGGGCATAACTTTGCTCTAATGGCTTATGCTTCTTCATCATCTGGCTCAGATTCTGAGGTATCACATGAATCTAATGAATCTTCTTGTTCTTTTAAATCATGTGCTGACACTATAGAAGAACTTAAGGCTAGGAATGAGAGTTTGATAAAAGAAGTTGAGTTTCTGAGACTTGATAACATAGGATATAAAGTAGGCATTGATAATGTTGAAAGGAAACTTGACCATATGAAAGAATGTGAGATTGAGTATGTTAATAGGTTGAACATACAGGATGGAGAAATTGAAATTAAAAATGCTGAAATAGAAATGCTTAAAAGAAAGTTAGTTGAGGCTGAAAAAGCTAGAGATTTAGCAATTGAGGAAAAAGATAAGCACATTATTAGAATCAATAAACAAAAGTATGCTACTTCTTTACTTGATGAACATGATAAAAACATAATTGAAAATGTCAACTGATGAGAAAGAATAGTGGCTCATAGAAGTTCATGCTGATGTCACTTTAACTACAGAGCAAAAGACTGCACAGCTGCATGATTTTATTAGGATGATAAATGATCAAGCTTTTGACTATGTGTCAAATGTAATCAAAGACAAGCAAAAGTGAAAAAGGAGGCCTACAGAAGCTCAGATCATCTCTCAAATGAAACAGTATTTGTGTGCTCAGTGTGGATGGAAAATGAGTCAATTCAAAGGGATGGCACATGATGCAATCAGGCTTCATTATTATTCTGGTTACAAGAGAAATACAATGTTTGTTCCAATAGGTTCAAAAGAAGAGGCTGAATGGAAAAAGAAGCATGATGAGCATATGGCAGCTAGTAGAGAAAGGGCTAAGAGATCAAAAATTAAAGAATCCAAGACTGCTGAATTACCTGAAAAGGTTAATGAATCACATCAAAAGAATGCTGATAAAACGGATGATAGGTTTTTGGTTGTACCAGTTGATGTGTTTGTTGAACCACCTCAAGCTAGACACCCAATTGCAGACTGGGAAATTGCTAAGGATGAATTCAATGAAGCTTCGAAAATAATCAGAGTTGGAGGAGATGTTGAGATGTATAGAGATTTTGAAGATCTTGTTAGGTCTTGTGATAGAACAGATCTGAATATTCTATGGAGCTTGGCACAAACTAAGTTTAGACATGAAAATCCAGTGAGTGTGAAAGCTATGGAGTTATGGGTTCATTTCCAAAGATTGTATAATCCAGAACCAAGTGACAGATACTGGAGGTTTGAAGCAGATAATATGTCTACATTATGGAAGCATTATAGCTCAAGTGATGTTCATCATGTATCTACTCAGACTGGAGTTGATGTTTTCATGCTTACAGAAAAGGTGTATCCATTGAAGGCTGGAGTTCTAAGAGCAATGATTGATTCTAAGCTTAGATGTGAAGAAGTAACTCCTCATCTTCAAGATTTGGTTGAAAGAATAGTGCAGCATAATTTTAGAGAAATTGAAAAGCAGAGAAGAAGATAGAGTATTTGGAAGCATCCTCCTGGTGTTTGTTTGAGCTTGTAAGAAACTTGCATATTTTCAGGGAAAATATCAAGTTTAGGAGAGGATTTTTGGGTTTTGATGTAACTCTACTTCTGTGTGCTACACTGCTGCTAGTCAGTCAAGTCTACTGCTAGTGTAAAATCTCTACTGCCAGACAAGACTACTGCTGAGACTCTACTGTTGGAAGAATACTGCTAAGACTCTGCTGCTTATGTGATAAGTTTATGTACGAATTTTTGTATTTATAGAATAGATTTTGTGTAATATTCTATAATGTTAGAATATCTTAGTCTTGGGTAGGAAGTTGATGTAAGCCTGTAGGGTTCCTTGGTGTATAAAAGGAGATCCTAGGGTTAGACTAGAGTACGTATTATTCTAGAATTGTATTCACTTCAAGGTTGCAAAACCCTAGCACTATTCAGGGTGCTCGTATTCAATATATTGAAGTGTTTAAGTTGTGATATAATTGTGTTTGTGTTCCTCTTAAGTTAATCAGTAAATTCCGCGTATTGATTAAGTTTGTTACAAGTCAGCTTCTATACATTATTGTCTTGGTTTATCTAAGATAGTAATTCTAGATCTATTGCTCAACTGGGATCAACATCCAAATATGCATGTTTTCCAGAATTCCTCTCAAAAGCACCTAAAATGACAAAAGGAACGATTTAGGGCAATATTTGATCACATTTATACGAATTAGGGATTAAATGACCCCCTAAAAGCGTAACATTTTTCGTCTCATCAAATACCCTTACACTTGAGATTTGCTTGTCCTCAAGCAAATGAGCTTTTATTCCAATTAAAATATGAGTTAGGGGTCATTTAACACGAATATAAAAGTAATTACAACAAATAGTTAGACCCTAATCATAACAAGCACGGAAATCATACACTAGCACCTCACAAATAGTGTTTGGATTCTTACATCTCTCAAATGTCATAAAGTATATATCTCATAAATGGAAACGGAAAATAACACTCACTACCTGTCATAGCAAATAGATTACCATAGGCTTGGGAGAGGATCAATTACTCCTCCACTAGGCGTAAGCACCTAAGATAAACTATCAAAGAGGGCTTTATAAAGGGTTGTAATGTAAGGTGTAGGGATATGATAACACGGTTTGGTTGGAATAAAGGATATTTAGTGGTGGCAAGTCAATTATCATGATCAAATACATGCACTCTACATCGTTGCTTAAGTCAAGACTCGACTCGATCTTAGTCTAAAAATGAAATAACAAAAACTAAAAAGAACATAAAAGGAAACGGGATGGTAGTTCGTATGTTTTTCTTCTTCTTTTTCATAATTTTTTGTATTTTTCTTGATTTTTCAATTTTTTTTCATACATTCTTGCCCTACCATCCAAAATAATACATCATAGGGGAGTTGCATTCCCCTTACACTTGAATCTTTACATAACTTTACAATCACTATTCTAATGACTCGAATTAGAATAATCGAAAAACTTGGAGTACTTTTAACATATTTAGCACGTATGGGGGTAATAATTTTGCTCTTCCCCATTACTTCATTACACTAGTACTTTACCCATGAGTCCCAATCGTCCCAAAACAATATGTACAAGGATATGACTTAACTTAGCAACCGTGTAATTGACCGGATAATTAACTAAGGGTTTAACAAATGTTGTCACAATAATGCACCAAAGGTGGGCGCTTACAAGGTAGGCTAAGGCGATTTGGGTGTACATTTAAGTGGGGTGTAACAAATTCTCACTTTGAGTAAGATTCTCAAAGGTCGAAATGAAAGGATAGGCTCGGAGGGGTGTACTAGGGGTATCGTGTACCAAAAATGGATACAACGCAAAGGGTGTGGGAGAATTACTTGACCAATGTAGCCAACGTAATTATAACAAAAGCACGGGTGTAAAACAATGGGTTAATCCTAATGCCTCTTATCATGTAGTAAATCTTAACTACACGAATGTAGTCTCACTTGTGGATTTGAGATGGTCCTAACGCAAGTTCTAGAATCTAAGTACTACCGGTACTCACATCATAGCATCAAAGATGGATGCTTTTCCTACCAATTCTAGGGGCGAACCTCACATATTTGGGGTGGAAAATTTTTTAGTGGTACGGTTTTGTGCTAGTCATACAATTTCCTATCCATGAGACGCTCATTAAGATCAAGGTTTCACTTCTAAATGTTGTAAAAAATTTTAAATTGGCGCTAAAATTGCCCTAACAAATATTTCTCTTGGTTTTATTACACATCTACTATCAAACAAAGCAAAATATCAAGCGTAAGTATATTCTCAACGGTGCTTTCATTTACCCCCATACACTTAAACCGAACATTGTCCCCAATGTTCAAATAAAAGACGTAAAAGTAAATAAGATGAAAGAATGAAATCAAATACTCCCCTGAATCGTTTGTTGTGGATAGTGAGGTAACATGGTTAGATTTTCTTCAAAGATAGGCGAACGTTCAAAGCTTCCTTCCGAAATAATAAATCATCTTCTCGTCCAAAATAACCTGTTAACCTGAAAAAGATAAAGACCAACCTCGCGTAAAATCGGCGGTAAATTCTATATAATAGGATATAATGCTTGTGGAATGAATATATTGCAGAATTCCTGGAGATTATAAGTTAAAGAATTGACAAAACTTTTTAGTTTTCCGGAAAAATACAAAACTTTCAAAAATTGCAGAAAATTATAACCTGACGCCGTCAGAATGATCTGACAGAATTATCATGTTAAGTTTCCGGAAAAAATTCTGGAAAAACTAGATCTTACTTCCTGGAAATTCCTGCAAAAATTCATTATGACTCGATACAAGCATTTGACTCAAACAAATACTAATATGTAAGCTAATTTCGTTGTCATGATTCATGTCCATTCGTTCTTTATTAACCGATTCAGATTTCCCATACACTTAGCTTCTGCAAAATACCTTTATATGTAGTTAAGATGAAGTTAAAAACAAATTAAAGCATTTTCACAATTTAGTTTGAAGCATGAATCAATAACAAGAAATATTACTTACATACGGAAACAAATAAAATCAAATAAACACACAAAAACAAACAAAGTATGGGTTGCCTCCCAAGAAGCGCTTTTCTTTATTAACGAGTCTTGTAGCTAGACTCAAAGTCACC